>SNQJ01S0085044.1:17144-51563 GCA_010110895.2 Picea sitchensis
CGAATATTCCAGGCAAAGTTGAATAGTACTCCTTTCTCTTCTGTCCAACTTTTCCCAATCTTCCTTCGACATACCAGTAGCTGGTGTACTAGTAGTTTTTGTACCAGTAGCATGTGTGCTAGTAGACAGTGTACCAGTAGGCTGTGTACCAGGATCCACAACGATCCATTGTTCTTTGTCTACAAGAAGGTCCTCCATCTTGAGATTCCATAGCTCAAAGCTTTTACTATTGAACTTCTCTATCTCGATTCTAGATGAGCTCTCCATTCCTCTTTCTTTACTCGAACTTCCACTACAAAAGCTCCCACTAAACCCAGGTTTATCACAGACCTAAGATAAATTTGATCTATCAAGACCAAGCCAAACCCTCAACAACAAAGGCGTCCCTCTAAAGCCAAAAACGAGCTTTGATACCACATGTAAGTTTTAAACCTATGAAGTAAAGCAATGCATATGGATTCTTAAGCAAGACAAAAATTAATCAATGGCTCATACACAGAGTACATAGAGATTTTATACCGGAAACCCTCAACCGGGAAAACATTTCTTATATTCATTATGTCGAATTTCACCATTCACCATACAATATATACAATGTTTTTAAGTATTCCGTAAATACCAAAACCCTAATCCCTTAATCCGCGATTAATTTACAAAACCGCTAAAAATAGCAAAATCCGCTAAAAATAGCAAAAACTGCAGTTGTCCTATTTGATGCGCCCACACACACATGCAAATAATATAACACATACCCAACAATATATGTAATTTGTTTTAGCAAATTTGGCCTCTAGGTGCTACAAAGATTAAAAAAAAATCGCATCGTCGTCCGCGGAAAAAACCCTGAAATTTTGTAGATTTTAAAATGTCGATATCTTGACTTCCTAAACTCCATTTCGGACGATGTTTTTTTTTTTTTCTCTCTGAGAGGAACTCAGATATACAACCGGTTTCTGCAAATTTTTCACAAAAATATACACAAATCTTCTAGAATGTCACAACCCTCTTTTTCTTATCCAAAAAAATCTGAAAAATAGAAAAAAATTGCCCACAATTCCTGCCAAGGAAAGTGATTTAATACCAATTGTTAAGTACTTGATAGATATGAATATAAATACCAAAATATTACCAAATATGTCTGAATACAATCACCAGACAAGATATATGGAACAATATAGAAAACCACCACTTTACTATAAGAAAACCCTTGAGGTAGGGAAACACCATACAATGGATCCTATTATGGAAGGGATCCTCTCCTGTTCACTTGCCTCTTCTCCTTATGAACTACACACTCCAAATACAATAATTTTTCTTCACATCCCATTACATTGCTTGAACCCCTTTATATAGTGCTACCATCACCTAAGAACAATCTAGAGGATGAATCTTCTAGAAGCAGAACCTTCTAAGAAGTCCTCTTAAATTTATTATATATAACTACCCATTTATTATATTTAACTACCATAGTGGGCCTTATTTAATAATATAGTGGATCTAGTCCACCTTACCTTGAGTGGCCTCCACTATTATCACTATGGGCCTTCCACCCCCCCACTACCTCTCTAGATACCTAACATTGTCGATATTTATGAACACTTTGAAACTGAAACCCACCATTTGGGCCGTTTGACCAAGTTGAAACAATCTGTCACAGTGGAAGACCTTATCACCACCTTTTAGCATTTGGATTCCAGAACATAGGGCATATCATACTCCTTCTTTAGGGAATTCTTTATCAATGGCATGAAGGATGAAATCCGAGCTCAAGTCCTAATGCCCCCCCCTAGACTTGGTTGGAAGCCACTAAATGAGCCAAGAAATCACAACACGTTATCTCCTCCCCCAAAAAAACCCCTAATTTATTCCTCACTGTAGACCCACCAATCCCGCCCCTCTTGCCACTCCTCTCAAGATCTAGAAATTAACTAGGGCATAAATAGTTGAATGCAAACTCAACAATCTTTGCTATAATTATGATGATAAATATTTTTCAGTGCACAAATGTAAGGAACAAAATATTTTCATGTCCATTTATGAGGATGTTTTTGATGAGGATGTCAATGTTTCCCCTATGGAAGAACTACCCACACTTGATGGTCTTACTTTGCCCTATGATCCAACAGAAGTTGAACCGTTAATTTCATTGAACACCCTCACTGACTTCTTTGCTCCCCAAACCCTCAAGTTAATTGGCTACATTAAGCATAAGAAAGGCATCATCCTAGTTGATAGTGGAAACACCCATAATTTTATTCATCACTGCATTTCTCAAGAAATCAATTGTTAAAGTAAAAAAATTTCAAATCATGATTGTTAATGGTGGTTCCATGAAATGTGGGGGGCAATGTGAAAATGTGTGCCTACAAATTGGTCAATAGCACCTGAAATATCATATGTTTTCTATTGACATGGGTGGTTGTGACGTTGTTCTTGGTGTTGAATGGTTACACACTCTTGGCCCCATCACCATGGATCTTAAGGACTCAACTATGCAATTCCAACATGAGGGACAAAAATATAAGTTCTAAGGCATCACAACAGGATCCCATGAGATCATAAGTTCCCATCGAATGGAAAATCCACTAAAAGAAGTTCATTTTGGCAATATTTCCCATCTTCATTCCATTCAAGTTGTTGAGACACCCTCTATGCATTTCGACCTCCAATATATACTCTCCCAACAAAAAGTTGTTTTTAACACCCCCCCATGGACTTCCCCCTTCCCGCGTTTCGACCTCCAATATATACTCTCCAAAAAGTTGTTTTGACACCCCATGACTCTCCCACATGGACACATCCATGATCATTTTTATTCCTCCAATACTGAGCAATCTCCTTCCTAATGGTCTCCCTTATCACATCCCTTTTCCCCAGTAAAAAAAATAAAATTGAGAAAAATTGTTCAAATTTTGCTAAAAGTAGGTGTCATCCCTCCTAATACCAACCCCTATTCTTCTCCTCTAGCCAACATGGTACTCAAGAAAGAGGGAACTTAGAACACGTGTCCTGATTTTTTCACCCTCAACAAACACACAATCAAAGACAAATTTCCCATTCCTAACATTGATGACATTTTGGATGAATTGAGGGGTGCTCACTTTACCAAAATTGATCTTTGTTATGGATACCTCTAGATGCATATGAAAAATGAAGGCATTCCAAAGACTGCAGGTAGAACTCATGAGGGTCACTATGAGTTCTTGGTCATTCCCTTTGGCCTATGTAATGCCCCCTCCTCTTTTTAAAGTCTCATGAATCATATCTTATGTCCTTTCCTTCAAAAATTTGTCTTAGTTTTTCTTGATGATATTCTAATCTATAGTATATTTTATGAATCATATCCCCGATGTGGCCACTTGTTTTCTTCATATTTTTTCGACAATATTGATGGCTACAGATACCGGGAAGCGATTTTGAAGTCCGATGTGGCCACCTGTTTTTTTTACACACAATAAAGTATAAATGAGCAAATTTTGTTCACACAATAATATAACTAAGTTATGAATGTTGAAATTATATCAATAAAAACTAACCATATGTATTTAGATGAAAAAAATACATTTCTCACTTGTTAATATCTCTAATTAATTAATACAAATAATTGTATTTAATATAAAATAGTTTTAAATATGCTTAACACATACTTATATATATCTAGATAATTATATTAAATATTTTGAAATAGATTATAATGAAAAAAATATAAATTCATATCTACTATAGTATATGTGATATATAATAGTTTTAAAGCTGCTTCACACATAGTTATATATATTTTGGTAATTGTATAGATATTTTGAGATAGATTATCATGAGAAAGATAAATATAAGTTCTTCATATTTATTAATAAATATGACATATGATAGTATGTGGTAATAGTTTTAGTATATATAAAAGATAATTTTTTGGTTAGAATTGTATATTAAATTTATTCAAATTTAGAGAGGTAGGATATGTATATTTTTGTAAACTTTAACAATTAAATAATTAAGTAGAAAGAGTCTTTTATTTCATAAACAATAAAGTATTATACATCAATTTGATATATAACTTGATTGTAACTTTAAAATTAAATTATTATTATTATAAATCTAAATCATTTAAATAAACTTTATATATTTGAGAAAAAATGATATTTGAATTATTATGTATATATAAAAATTTTAAATTTGATAAAATAACAAAAATGTAAACATTAAAATTTGAAATATTCATTAATCATAAAATTTGGCATCATAAAACTTTTAGAATTGATAAAATAACAAAGGTGAGAATATTGAAATATTTATTAGCAATAAAATTTGTCATTAATTTGGCATTATAAAACTTCCAGAGATTTGATAAAATAACAAAGGTCATAATATTGAAATATTTATTAGCCATAAAATTTGTCACTATAATATTCAACAATTTAACTTGGCTGGCTTGCTTGGGAAAACTTTTTGCCCTTGAAATTTCGTCAATTAGGTTTTGGTCAAACATTGAGTTATTATTTTATGTTTTTGGAATTTATATTCTCTAAACTTTTTATTACGATGATTTATTGCAAAATTTACACTTACTTTGTTCTTAAGGTAACATTACGTTTTGGGTTTGTCAAAACTGATATATGTCTTTCAACACACCTTTTGTGTTTATATTTGACTTTATGTAGTATTTCAAAATATTTTGAAAAGTGAATTGTGAATATTTTTAAGGATCTTATCATTTGCATATGTGTTGATTGTTTTTCTACTATAAAGTATAAGTGTTAAGCTTTTACTCACATTAAATATTAGAGTATTAGAGGGATTGGAGGCATCTTCAAAGCTGTCTCAGTTTGTAGATTTTTGGATCAAACTCGTCTGACATCATCTTCTTACAGAAAACTCTGGTTCATGAACAAAAAGCTAGAGATTTTATGTACCATTTACGTCCCTTCTGGGTATCAACTGTTGTAAATTCTGTGGGTACTTCGAGAGGATTATTGGTTACTTGGGACCCAAATCTGTATGAATTGGTTCATTTTCTTACTATTGGTGGTATTCTATTAACATGCAGATGTATTGTTAACAAGAGGGAGATTTCCCTAAATATTTATGGTCCATGTCTAGATCAGAAACTTTTCTGGAGCTCGATGGAGGATAGTGGTATATTATCCATCAACAACTTGATTATTGTTGGCGATCTGAATATTATTATCTCATCGGATGAGGCATGGGGAGGCTCATTTGCTCCTGGTTTGACAGAGGATTACTACATAGATTTATTCCTTTCAAAAAAGTTGATAGACGTTAAACCATCTAAAATGGTCCCGACTTGGCGGAATGGGCGCTCTGGTCAAGAAGCCATTGCTAGGAAACTGGACATGTGTCTTGTGTCCGAAGGTTTATTGGCTGAGGTAGGATTATTCTGGTCCTGGGTTGAGTGCCCCTTTATATCAGATCATGCCCATGCACTACTCCAACTGGAAATTCCACCTATTTACAAGGCTTATCCTTTTAAATTAAATGTCCATTGGCTACATGATGATGAATATGTGGCTTTGGTTCATAAAATTTGGGAGGATCCATGTTTCCTGTCAGAAGGTGATAGGCAGAGCATAATAGTGTGGAAATTAAAGGAATTAAAGATTCAAACCAAACTCTGGTATAAAAAAGTTTGTGCAAGGAACAAGGCTCAACTAGAGAACCTAGAAGCTGATAGAAAGGAGACAATTGTGATTCTTGTCGGGGATTCTACAAATCGGGAGGAGGAATTACATCTACAGCTGTTGGAAAGTAAAATAAACAAATTATTACGTGATGCAGAAGAGACTTGGAGACTCTGCAGCAGGGTGATCTGGATAAAAAGTGGAGGCAATAATACAAAGTTTTTTCATAATGTGGCAAGCCAGAATAGGATTCGAAAGCATGTTTGGGAAATCATTGATGGAAATGGATTCTCTATTAAAGACCAGCGAGCGATAAAGGCTGAAGCGGTATCATATTACAATTTTTTTTATAAGGCTCTGTCTATTGTTAATACCATTGAACAAGTCAAGGTAACTAGTCTCTTCCCCAGGATTGTTAGTGATCAAGAGACTGGCCCTCTTTACAGCCATGTCACTTTGGAGGAACTAAAGTTTGTATTATTTCAATTTAAAAAAGATAAAAGTCTGGGACTAGACGACTGGACAGTTGAATTATTCATTTTCTTTTTTGACATAGTTGGGGATGATATCCTTGAGATGGTGGAGGATTCGAGACATAAAGGAACCATTATTGGGAGTCTAAACTCAACCTTTCTAAATCTTATATCGAAGGCAAACAAGCCTGTTACCTTCGATCATTTCCATCCAATTTCCTTGTGTAATATTTTCTATAAAGTGATATCCAAAATAATTGCAAATCAGATTAAGTCGATCCTATCAAGATCACTCTCTGTTTAATAGTTGGGGTTCCTACAAGGAAGGCAGATACAAGATGCAATAGGCACTGCTCATGAGAGTCTTCATAGCATTAAGAAAAATAATATAAAGTCATTGGTTTTGAAACTAGACTTGAGGAAATATTACGACTGTATTGACTGGGATCACTTAAGACTGACATTATTAAAAGTGGGTTTCAGAGTCCAGATGACTAATTGGATTATGGGTTGTGTTACATCTTCCTCCTTTGTTGTGTTACTCAATGGAGAGGAGAAATATTTATTTAAATGTGGAAGGGGTTTGCACCAAGGATGCCCATTATCACCATTACTTTTCATTTTGGTTATGGGAGGGCTCAGTATTTTAATAAAAAGTAGCATTCTTGATGGAAATATAACAGGTATAAAGGTCTCTAGATTGATGAAAATATTGCACTTACTGTTTGTGGACAATGTCCTTATTATGACTAAGGCGACATTAAAAGAATGGATGGAGGTCATCAACATACTCTAGTTATTATGTAATGCTTCGGGCTTATTGATAAATCACTCTTAAACTACTCTTCATTACGAAGGTCTAACTGTTGCAGAACTGACTCTTTTGAAGGAGCTTCTTCCTTATTCTTTTATCAAGCTTTCAATGGGTTTCAAATATCTGGGCTATTACTTAAAGACTGTGGCATGTAAGACTGAATACTGGCATTGGTTAGTGACAAAAATGGAAAAGAAGATCGGGTGTGGTGAAACAAGTGGTTATCATTGGGTGGTATATTTGTCTTAGTTAAAGTTGTTCTGGAGAGCCAACCTGTATATTGGATTTCACTGGAGACCATTCCACGCTCAATTTTAAATAAGATTCAAAAATTGATGTTCAATTTCCTCTAGAGCGGTAACAAGACTACTCAACAGTTTCACTTATGTAGATGGGACACTCTTTCTAGAACAAAGAAATTTGGTAGATGGGGAATCCAAAACCTCCCTCTTTTTAATACGACTTTATTGGTTAATACTCTTTGGAGAGTACTGATGCAGGGAGACATTTGGCATAAAGTTATAATGGATAACTATTTATACAATACTACTATGGTCAATTGGTACAGGAAGACATCCCACAACAAACACTCTACGTCTAGGATTTGGAATAGCCTCACAAGTACAATTCATGTGATTCTCCATTGACATAGTTGGTGTCCAGGGTCAGGTCACTTAATTTCCATTGACAGGGATCAAATTTTTTCCCTGGGCGACAGAATGATCCTATCGGATGCCCTGATTACACATTTAAAACAAACGAGGATTACAGTTTTGTCACAAGAGATAGTATCCCATAATGATGGTTCTATTTCAAAGGATTGGTTAAGTAGTGAGGAGCTGGGCTTAGCCAGAATTTTAGCATCATAGTGGGAGCTATATCGAAGAGTGCTTCAAGGCGTTGGCATATCAATTCGGGACACAAACGACACTCTTGTATGGACCGGGGGGACTCTTATGGGAACTTTACTGTAAAAAACGTTTATTGTGCTCTTATTTCAACTATGGACTACCTTATCTGGAGTGGATGGATGGTAACTATCTGGAAATTGAACGTACAATTAAAGATAAAATTGTTTATTTGGATGGCAGTGGAAAAAATGGTTTTGACTTGGGACACTCTCCGAAAAAAGGATGGGAGGGACCCGGGGCTTGCTATCTCTTCAAACACGATTATGAAGATATTGACCACTTACTCATTCACTCTACATTCACAAAGATAGTTTGGGCCAGACTAACATTAATCCTTTAGATAAAAAGAATTTATGATTGTTTTACCATTTGGACCAAGGATAAAACAATATCCAAAAGTTTGGTTGCACTCACCTATTGGTACATCTGGCTTGAGAGAAACAAAGCTATATTTGAGGAGAGATCACCTTCAGTTTCTGCAGTGGTATACATGATACTTGGGTCTCACACTTGGCTCCCCCAATCCCTTAAACCTACCCCCATAAGAGTATGCGCAATCACATATAAAGAAGGATATTCTATAGCTTACTTTGATGGCGCAGATATATCAGGTGGCAAGCATTGTGGATCTGGAGGCATCATCAAATTATCAGGGTCGACTGTTTATAAATGGTACATCAACTGTGGAGAAGGCACCAACACAAAAGAGAAGCTTATGGGAGTTTGCGCTACACTTACTCTTGCCATTATCTTGTTTATCCAAAAGATTTAGATTCTGGGGGATTCTAAGGTAATTATTGATTGGTTAAATCTAAAGAGTAATATTCAGGCGATTGACATTGAAGTATGGAAGCACAAAACCAGGGATCTGACCACCTTCTTTCAGGTATTAGCTTTCATCATTTTACAGGGACTTCAATAAGGAGGCATAATTATTATCTAAATGAGCTCTCTTGGAACTGAAAGGAAGATTATCTTTTTACCAATGGGCAGGTGGGGATGGAGGACCACTTACTCATTTAAACATCTTTGAATTTTCTCCAAGATGAAGTGAATCAGGTTTATTTTTCCGCTAGTAGTGGGACTTGATATTTTGTTTTGTAATTTTGAAGTGATGAACATTTTCGAGCTGGATTTTGCCTTTTGGCCTTTTGATGTTTGTTATTACATATTATGGCTATTTGTGGGATCTATATGTATCGAGAAAATCATAATGATCCTATGTTATAAGGATCCTTGATGTTGTAAAAATTATTATACTATAATATAATTTTGAGCAAAGTTTGTATTGGAAAAAAAAAGTATAAGTGTTATGTTGTGATATGATGATTAATGATAGAAGTAAATGTTACAATGTTTAAGTGTATTTAGTTTTAATTTTGTTTTTTCAATGAATAAGGCAAGTAATGGTTGCATTCTCAGGTATTTGCAATAAAAAGTCATTTGAATTTGAATAAGGCAAGTAATGGTTGCATTCTCAGGTATTTGCAATTAAAAATCATTTGAATTTGAGATCCTATGTCAGAAATATTTTAGCACACACACACACACACACACATATAAAGAGAGATTGGGTATTGTTTTAATTAAGTCAATTATAGAAATGTAATTACATGTAGGTTTTTCTAGCCAAAAAATGTTTCAAGAAATTTTTTGACCCATGGTTTGGATATGGGAACATGAAACTATTTTTATTCTTTGGTAAATTGTTTTTAACGGTAATGGTGTCTTATAGTTCTAACAAGATGAGGATTTTAAGTTCAACGTCTATGTGTATTTTGAGGATTTTAAGTTCAACATTTATGTGTATTTGTTAATTGTCATACATGTTTTCTGATAGATATTGATAATGTCTAATGATCTTTAAATGTTTGGTTTGCAACTATTATGGTTTTTAACACAAAAGATGAGTTGTGGCATACATATAAAGAACCTTTACATTCCCTTTGTTGTCCTATTCTCTACAAAATAACTTGTCTTCTCACAAAAAAATCACCATCTCATAGATCATGAATTGTGTTAAGGATCTAACCTCCCTAACCCTTCACGCAGGTATAATAATATGTTTGTTATGTAATAAATGATGACATTAGTAAATAAGGCCTATATAATAATGTGAACAAGTCTAATGTAAGAAGACTTAATATAATCTTCTGCTTCTAGAAAGATCTTCCTCTAGAATGTTATTTGAAAGATAGAATTAGTATAAATAGGAGTAGAACGCACGTGAAAGTCTTGTCTTGAGAATTATTATAATAGAGCTACGCTTTGCTGGAGGTTTCCCCTCGAAGAGGCTAGTGAAGTACGTGGGTAATCGGGTAGTACGACTAAGGGTACGATCGAGCCTCCTTAGTTGGTTCCATGAGATATTGGGTTGAGTACTATTGTTCGAACACACATGTATATTAGAGTGCTATAGCACAGGGAAAACCCTTGTTTGTAGGAACATTGAAAACCTAACCCTAGGGAATGGAACAAAACAAAAAATAAATAGAAGGGACATTTTTTCGCGCAACCTTGCCTCCTGTATCTAGGTTACGAAATTAATACATAGTTTTCCTTGTTAAGAATTCGTGCATCCAGTCACTGTAGTATTTTTTAGGAAAGAGTATATCTCCACAAGAGTTAAGAAAAAAAATAGGGGTTCTGCCAATGCTATTATTTGGGGCTTGTCCCACTGGATTCCTCTCTCCGTCCTGATCATGGTGGTACCCATCACTTATAAGCCTTTTTTTTTTTTTCTATGGACCCACTCACTCTTCCTGACACCCTTATTTGGAACCTATCAGATTGACTTCCTCTCTTTGCACTGATCGTTGTGGTACTCTTCACTAGTAACCCCTTTTCTGTGAGAACCCACCAGCGCCATTCACTCCCCAATGGCCCACACTCGCAACCAATACTTTGATAGCCGCATCACTGCCTTGGACAAAGTCAATGAGAAAACCAAGAAATATATCTTTGGCCTTAATTCCAACATTTACACCATAAATTCTCGATGTAAACTACCCACCCCTTAGGTTCTCTTAAAGTGGTGGGGTATCAAAATTTTGTGTTTTCCTCATCCATCTTGAAGCCTCTTATCGAGAGAACTATTGTCTTTTGCTTGTCATGAACCTTCCAATGTCTCTAACCAAGTTCAAATCCGTGCTTTGGATCAAATTTTATGGCCTCCTAAAGTTTCATGCCTTTTTGCCAAAGTCGTCTCATGCCCACGTGGCACATGTGGATTGGCAATCCCCACACCATATAATCTTATTAAGCTAATATAACAACATTACATTGAAATCCCACACTTTAGGACTTTATATATTTAACCCTCTTTATTGTTAATTAATTCCTCATTAATTTAATACCCACTTCATGACATTTTTGGTTAAATCTATTTCATCAGCCCTGTAATTACCGATAATTTACTTTATCCTGGGTGTATTACTGTCACAAGCACCTTACTTAATTATTTGTAAGTAAATTGTTAAACATATCTGTAATTTCCCCCACCTCTTAGAGAGGTGATGAGGAGACTCAATGGCCTGGGCACCCCCACTAGGTCATAGTCTCACACTGAGGGGGGAGGTCAACTAGGCTAAAGTTATAATTTTAAGTTGACTTGAGAAAGGAAAGGGATAAAGAAAGAAAAAGATAACTCAACAAAAGAATAGAAGTTAACCCTGGGAGTTAACCTAACTCAACAGAGAATTAGAAGTAAAAGTATAAGTAAGAGGCTAGGGCGCACCTATTAGTCATTCTGAGTTTGGTGTATTGCTTGTTATTGCTCTTGAGCATTCAGTTTGGGGGTTTTGTTGTACAAACCCTTGTGAACAAATCAATGGTGAAATATCCACTCACCTTGTTCCATAACTTGGTCTCGGGGATGAAAGATTCCTCCACACCATTCTACTCTCAGCATATCTCCTTCTAGAGATTCATAAGATAGCAGGGTCGTATTGTTTGGGAGGTTTCCAACAAGGGCGCACCATACCATTGAGGAGGGTTCGATTTGGCCAATCAGGAGGAGCGTTGGGCATTCCATCAGTTGGGTTTTACTTGCAGGTGCTCCATCATCATTTTGAGGGTTTCTTTGAGGAGTTATCATCACTCAATCTTCAACAACAGTTTGGGATGATTTGGAGGTTAGGAGGACATCCCACTTTTCTGTATTTCTCAGATCTAGAGAGATTTGCTTGGGATATGGATCTGAAACTTCTCCCATGATATTCTCTTAGCCCGATCTACATTCTTGGAGAGTTTCACATCATTTGGAGGAATATTTCTTCAAGGATGAGTTGCCTAGGGTTTCTGCCATTTAGGAGGGCACAACTCCCTTGGAAGATTCGACATTTGGAGAGGTTGGCCTTGGGCGTTGGGCTTGATACTTCAGGAGGAGGATCCCACTACCCTGATCTATCATCTGACTAAGTTTGGGTTCATTTGGATTCATCTACCACTAGGGATGAATTATTGAGGCTTCAGTCTTCTCTTGGAGCGTGGCTTCTTCAACTGGAGGGGTTGTATTCAGATCTGCTTGGTATTGGTATTCATCTCTTATCCTGCCTTTGGAGGCTTATTTTGTATTGACGGGAGCATTTTGTAGCAGTTCATACATGTTATCTACTAGAGCCATCTGAAGATTATTCCAGATCTACTCTTTCTATTGTATCTGATTTCTGCTTCTATAATAAAGGTCAGATCTTTGCTTGTGTCCTATATCTTGAGTATATTGTGATCTTCATGTGTTGAATGAATCTTGTATGAACATACTTAATATCTGGGAACTTCAATAAAACACCTACACATCATACACAACCAAATAGTTAATGGTCTCAAGCGAAAATTTTGGCTTGGGATCATTCCAGTGGTATCAGAGCTTCGATCCTCCAAACTTGTGGAAGGATTGGCGCATGCAGAGGTATAGTGGTATTTTTATGGGTCGGAGGAAGAAACCGAGCAGTGAAACAGAGGCCGAAATGGAAGGGTCAGGGGATGACCATGAGCCTCTAGGCTTGGCTCTCATAGCAGCAGAGTTTGACAAATTCCAGCAATCTGTCAATCGCACAGAGAGCACATTGGTCCAACACTTGGGTGAGTACCATGAAACCAATAGAAGAGGGCAGGCCGAACTCTCTGAAATGTTAAAGAGGGTTGACAAGAACCTTTAGATAATGAAAAAGAATCAATACAAGCTCAATGAACTTCTGATGCAAGTGACCCATCAAGGGAAGAACCCTAATATGTATGCGAATAAGGAGGCTGGTGGATCCAGTGGAGGTCATGGGGAGATCAGATATAACCTGGAGAAAGCCCCCAGATCTGAAGGTAGTCTGGAAGGAGACACGGCCCAAGGTCAGATGGGTAGCAGGGTCAATCAGAGGCGATACATGCCTACATTCACAGATGAACATCTTGGTCGACACTTAGGTAGCAGAGCTAACCCCAGACCTTACATGCCCACATTCACAAATGAGCAGGGGCAACAAGAACATGTTGAAGACTTTGTGGAACAACTGGCGAGGAGTACCAAGGAGTACTACAATTTGGATATGAGGGTCCAAAGACATATGTCCCTAGATCAGTATTGTCAACTCAGGTTCAGAAATCAACTCAGGTTCAGAAATCAACCCAGGACGAACCACAGGGGCAGTTTTGAGTTCGAACGGAGAGCATGGAAGATAGAGATTCCATATTTTCATGGTACGGCCAAGATGACAACATAGTCTTGGGTACAAAAATTGGATACCTACTTACAGCTCAACCCCATGAGGGAGATGGAATCCATCAAGTTTGCTACTATGTACTTGGATGGCAAGGCTCATGACTGGTTGTATCAAAGACTCACCACACTCAGCCACAATCAAATTGTGTCCTATACATAATTCACCCAGAGACTCATTGATAGATTTGATCAAGGAGATCATGAGTTACATTTCCGAGAGCTCACCCAACTCAAGCAAATAGGTATGGTTGAAGCATACATTGATGAATTTCAGAGGTTGGAAATGATGGTGCAAGATATGTCCCCAACCAGGCTCATGATGCTTTTCATAGAAGGGTTGATGGAACCCTTGAAGGGTTGGGTAAAGGTATTCAAGCCTACCAGCCTACAAGAGGCCATTTGGAAGACGATGGATTTGAGTCCAGCTGCTAAACCAAAATTTATACCCAGACCACCTCTCAACAATGGTGGAAGAGATCAAAGGCCTCCAATAAACCAGGGAGGGCGTGACCCTAAGGATTTTGACAGGGGTCGTGGCATAATAGAAGACATCACTAGGAGAGAATTGAGGAGGAAGCAACTCTGCTTCACATGCAAGGAACCATGGAACCCATCACAAAAGTGCATGGGATGTGGTCAGGTGCACTACATTGAGGGTCACTTCAGACAACAAAGAGGAAGATGAGATTGGCCAGATACAGAACATGGAGGCAGAAACCACTGAGGCAATAGAGGAGGAACATATCACAGAACAGGATAGTATGGCCACCTTGGCATCTATCAGTGGGGTACCCAAGTACAATACCTTCCGAATGAGGGGGGTCTTGAAGGGTCAAAGAGTTTCAGTCTTGATTGATGGAGGAGCTTCCCATAACTTCATTGATGCAATATTATTGAAGAGGAGGTACATACCCACAGTAGAATTTGAAGGATTCAAAGTGGAGGTTGCAGGAGGAAGCACTATGCCCTATGACATATATGTTTCGGGCATGAAGCTTACCTTGGGTATACATGAGATGATAAAGGACATCTATGTCATGGACCTTCCAAACACTAACATCATCCTAGGAGTTTAGTGGCTCAGCACATTGGGGCCTATCACCACCAACTACAAAACCATGGAAATGTCATTTACAGAGGAGGGTGGATGAAAGGTAGTGCTTCGGGGCATGACAGGGAATGTTGCAAAGGTAGTCACGACCAAGAGGATGGAGGCCATCTTCTGGAGGGATGAGATAGCATATGCAGCCGAATGCAGGATTGTGTCATAGATGGATGAATGGGGCAAGGTTCACTACACTCCAGAGATCAAGGAAATCATTGACAGATACAACAAGGTGTTTTGGCCTATTCCTCCGGGGGTTCCACCAGATAGAGGATTTGAGCACATTATTGAGCTAGAGGAAGGGGCCAAACCAATTATCACCACACCATACAGACACCCCAAGAAGTACAAATATGAGATAGAGAAGGCCATCAAGGAAATTCTGGACATGGGGCACATCAGGCCCAACAATAGCCCTTTTGCTTCTTCAGTAGTGCTAGTGAAGAAGAAAGATGGCACTATGAGGATGTGTATTGACTTCAGGGATTTGAACAAAAAGACCATAAAAAATAGGTACCCGATACCCAGGATTGATGAACTGTTGGATGAACTGCATGGGGCCATCTACTTCACGAAGATTGATCTTCGCTTTGGTTATCATCAGATCAAGATGAGGGAGGAAGACATCTCAAAAACAATTTTTAGACATCACTATGGCCATTATGAGTTTTTGGTGATGCCCTTTGGCTTAACCAACGCCCCTGCTACATTCCAATCATGTATGAAACATGTGTTCAACAAGCAGCTGAGGAAGTACTTGTTGGTATTTTTTGATGACTTGCTTATCTACAACAAGACGTGGGAGGATCATCTCAGGCATGTGGATCAAATTTTGTCAATCATGGAGGAACAATCATTGTATGCTAAGGAGTCAAAATGTGAGTTTGGAATGACAGAGGTCCTCTATTTAGGACACATCATCGGGGCAAAGGGGGTACAGGTACATCAGGAGAAAATACAAGCCATCGTGGAATGGCCTACTCCAAAGACACTCACCGAATTGAGAGGATTTTTGGGTATGTGCACCTATTACAGAAAAATCGTCAAAGGATTTTCTCAGTTGTGTGTACCTTTGAACGATTTGACTAAGAAGGGAGCCTTCAAATGGGACGAGGAGGCTCAAATAATGATGGACAAGATGGAGGAAGTGATGAGTATGTGCCCAGTCTTAGCCCTTCCAGATTTGTGTCTTCCTTTTACCTTGGAGTGTGATTCCTCCGGGGAAGGAATAGGGGCCATATTGATGCAGAAGAGGCACCCTCTTGCTTATGAGAGTCAGAAGCTCAGGGGTCCTGAGCTACTTTACAACATTTATGACAAAGAAATGTTGTCTATCATGCATGCACTAGCCAAATTCCGGGAATACTTGGTAGGTGCTCAGTTTGTTGTCAAGTCAGATCATAACAGCCTCAAATATTTATTGGAACAGAAGGACTTGAATGAGAGGCAACAAAAATGGGTAAGCAGAATACAGGCCTATGACTTTGACATTGACTTTGTCAAAGGGAAGAACAATGTGGTGGCTGATGCCTTATCCAGGAGGCCATCCATCCTTTCTATAACAGGGGTAACAGTTGACTGGAAAGACCAACTGGTGATGGAGTATGCAGAGGATCAGTTTGCGTGCCAGCTACTGGATGGACAGGTACAAGATGAAGATTTCAAGGTTATTAATGACCTCATCTACTACAAGGACCAAATCTTCTTGGTTCCCAGATCATCCTTCAAGGCCAAGGTATTACAGGTGTGCCATGACTCCCCAATGGTAGGACATCAAGGGATCAGCAATACATACAGGCAGGTGAGAGAAAGATTCTCTTGGAAGGGGCTCCAGGAAGATGTGATTAAGCACGTCAAAGAGTGTACTACATGTCATGCAAACAAGGATGAGCACACGAACCCAACAGGACTGTTGCAACCCTTGCCCATTCCAGAATACAAATGGGAAAGCATATCCATGGATTTCATCACTGGGCTACCAAAGACGCAAGGGAAGGACTGCATACAAATGGGAAAGGTCCCGGATTTCATCACTGGGTTTCCAAAGACGCAAGGGAAGGACTCAGATATTTGTAGTGGTGGACAGGTTAACAAAGTTTTCACACTTCTTCACCATAGCTACCGACTTCAGTGTAGCACAGGTGGACGAACTGTTCTTTAGGGAGATCTTCAGGTTGCACGGCCTACCCAAGACCATTGTCAGCAATAGGGATAGCAGGTTTATGAGTATTTTTTGGTAAGAGTTATTTAGGTTGGTTGGTACGGCCTTGACCCCTAGCACCAACTATCACCCTTAGACAGATGGACAGATGGAGATAGTCAACAAGTGGGTGGAGGGCTATCTCAGAAACTATGTGGTAGGGAAACAGAAAGCATGGGTCAGATGGATGCATCTGGGAGAATATTGCACAACACCACCCAACATATGTCCATTGGCATGTCACCATTCAGAGCCTTGTATAGCTATGATCCTTTATCATTTGTGGAGATTGCGTTCAGTGACAGCAGGGCACCAATGGTGCAGGATTGGATACAGCAGAGCCAAGACATTCACAGGGAACTGAAGGATCATCTACAAAGGGCACAGAACCAGCAGAAGGTCCAAGCAGACAAGCACAGAGTGGACCGTACTTTTGAGGTTGGCGATTTAGTCTATCTGAGGCTACAACCATATAGGCAGGCTTCCATTAAAAGAAGCGGAGTGGAGAAACTGCAACCACGTTTCTTTGGGCCCTACAAAGTCAACAGGAGGATAGGGGTCGTAGCTTACGAGATGGAGCTTCCAAAGAGCAGCAAGATACACAACATCTTCCATGTCTCTTGTATTAAGAAAGCCCTCGGTCAACACATCAGGCCTATTGAGGTATAACCCCCCATGGATGAGGAAGGACAACTTGTTTTGATTCCGGAGGAGGCCTTAGAAGTCCGAGAGAAGAGGCTCAGAAACTGAAGCATCAAGGAGTACCTGATCGGGTGGAAGGATCTACCCATTGAGGATGCCACTTGGGAACATCAACATGTAGTAAGAGAAGCAGGTTTGGAATTGCTTGAGGACAAGTAATTTCGAGCAGGGGAGACTATAATGTCCCCCACCTCTTAGAGAGGTGATTAGGAGACTCAGTGGCCTGGGCACCCCCATTGGGTCATAGTCTCACACTGAGGGGGGAGGTCAACTAGGCTAAAGTTATAATTTTAAGTTGACTTGAGAAAGGAAATGGATAAAGGGAGAAAAAGATAACTCAACAGAAGAATAGAAGTTAACCCTGGGAGTTAACCTAACTCAATAGAGAATTAGAAGTAAAAGTATAAGTAAGAGGCTGGGGCACACCTATTAGTCATTCTGAGTTTGGTGTATTGCTTGTTATTGCTCTTGAGCATTCAATTTGGGGGTTTTGTTGTACAAACCCTTGTGAACAACTCAGTGGTGAAATATCCACTCACCTTGTTCCACATCTTGGTCTTGGGGATGAAAGATTCATCCACACCATTATACTCTCAACATATCTCCTTCTAGAGCTTCAGAAGATAGCAGGGTCATACTGTTTGGAAGGTTTCCAGGAAGGGTGCACCATTCCATTGAGGAGGGTTCGATTTGGCCAATCAGGAGGAGCGTTGGGCATTCCATCAGTTGAGTTTTACTTGCAGGTGCTCCATCATCATTTTGAGGTTTTCTTTGAGTAGTTATCATCACTCAATCTTCAACAACAGTTTGGGACGATTTGGAGGTTAGGAGGACGTCCTAGTTTTCTATATTTCTCAGATCTAGAGAGATCTGCTTGAGATATGGATCTGAAAATTCTCCCACGGGATTCTCTTAGCTCGATCTACATTCTTGGAGAGTTTCACATCATTTGGAGGTATATTTCTTCAAGGACGAGTTTCCTAGGGTTTCTCCCATTTAGGAGGGTGCAACTCCCTTGCAAGATTCAACATTTGGAGAGGTTGGCCTTGGACGTTGGGCTTGAGACTTCAGAAGGAGGATCCCACTACACTGATCTATCATCTAACTAAGTTTGGGCTCATTTGGAGTCATCTACCATCAGGGCTGAATTATTGAGGCTTCAGTCTTCTCTTGTAGCGTGGCTTCTTCAGCTGGAGGGGTTGTATTCAGATCTTCTTGGTATTGGTCTTCATCTCTTATCTAGCCTTTGGAGGCTTATTTTGTAATGACGAGAGCATTTTGTAGCAGCTCATACATGTTATCTACTAGAGCCATCTGAAGATTATTCCAGATCTTCTCTTTCTATTGTATTTGATTTCTGCTTCTATAATAAAGGTCAGATCTTTGCTTGTGTTCTATATCTTGAGTATATTGTGATCTTCATGTGTTGAATGAATCTTGTATGAACATACTTAATATCTGGGAACTTCAATAAAACACCTACACATCATACAAAACCGAATAGTTAGTGGTCTCAAGCGAAAAATTTGGCTTGGGATCATTACAATATCACCCAGATTTAATATTATCATTTTAATAATATATTTCACCAACCTCTAGATATGCAGTTAAACACATGTTCTGGAATTTAATACTATTATTAATGTTTATATCACCCCAGGAATCTCACTTATGGTACGTCCCCTTAATGTTCAAACTCCCGGTACCCAATAGTCCGGGGAGGTTTTAATAACCTTATTATATAAATATATATAATATTATAAATATCACCTCCCCAGGTATCGTTTATTTCATGCACCTTACCTCTCCGCTTCTCCGGTATGTGATACCCCTGTGGAATTAATTAACCTCATTAAATATATCAACCTCGAGCATACCGTGTATTGCACGGATATTGGGTTTTCAATTCCCCGATATTCTCTAGGGAGGTTTCAATATATATATATATATATATATATATATATATAGGTTGTGTATTGTATTATTTCCCCCCGGTATAATGTTTGTACCACTTTCTATCGCTTCCCAATTAGCCTATATGAAATATTGTTTATCACGCGCCCACTCATACTTTCCCACTTCCTATATCAGATAATCTGGTGGGGAATTTCAACATTACAATATTATATTATATTGTTGGGAGGAGAGAGAACAATTACCAAGTATTTAAAATAACAACAAATAAATATCCTCACATAGAGCTTCTCTTGGTTAATTTAACAAAAATATTATGAGGAAAATTTATGAGCGTATCTACTTCCCATGCACATAAATGAATTTCATAGTTTTAATATGAGAATTTCCTCCCCTTCCATGAATTTAAATCTCTTGGAAATAAAACTTTGGAATTTTTACCAAGGTTTACTGCCCATCTATATTTATGCAAATCTTTACTACTATTTAGGAACATACAACCATTTCAAATCTTTAGCTTTGGACACAATTTTACTGACTAAATCTAGGTAAGAATTATATTCTTGATAGATCTTAATGAGACATAAATTAAATGCAAAACACATAAATTTGTAATTTTATTTTATTTCACACATTCCTCATGTTAAATATTTTGTCCTTTCAACTATATGACCTAGACTTATGAAACTAGAATTATGGTCCATCTTTTCATTTCAATACTCCTCTTATTTAACCTATTATGTTGGCAGGAAGTTAAAGGCTTTCACCCATGCTTCAATGGAATACATAGCATTCCACTAAGCCTTCCACGAAGGTTCTAAGGATTTATATTTAAGGGGCATGCCACTTCCCAAATCTGATTTATAACTTTAGTAATATAAGGAGTAACAATTATTTAATAGAAATTGTACACCTTTGTTTTTCATATGCTTTGTGAAGACTTTATAGTTGAGTTTTACTACTAACACATGAAATACATTCACACAAATAGGATGCAAATGCCCAACCTGCACCCTGTTCTTATTAAGAGTAAAAAATAATTACCTACAACAATCTTTTAAAACAAAGACAATCAAAGGAAACCATCAACATATATTTTTCCAAGAGTTATTTCAGATTTCACAATCAACCAAGCACATGGAACAACATTCCCACTACTAGAACAAATATAAATTTCTTCATACAACTAAAACATCCATTCCATAACATCAGTAAACTTATCATGGCATATGCAATTTACTGAAACACTTATATGAGAATTAAAAGTAGATTGGCAACTGTTGATGGTTGAGCCTCTTTCCACCCAACTGTAGGCACAACTGTCTTTTTCTTATCCTTGCAGCTGGCCACCCCCTATACAGAAGATGATGCCATAAGGGAAAAATGATCACTCATTAAAAAATGTAAAAGATGAAGGCCACTCTCCTTCACCAACATAATTTAGCAAGATATATCTCCAATTCTACCAAGAAAGGGGGCCTGCTCTTGACTCAGGGATTCACAATTATTATCTTTCACATCTAAGCAACCAAAATTCATAGCCCCATTTATCAACTTGGTTTAGAGATTATATTTGCTATTTTCTTACCCAGAACACCTAGAACTTGACTTCCCCTTGTTTGTTAATAAACAGAGGTGTTTCTCCCACTCTTCTCTACTTAGATTTGGTCCCTAGACCCAACCGTGTGTCTCCTCTATTTGTCCATGATTTTGCCCATTTTGTTTCCTTCTACAACAAGATTTCATGAGTCAAATCCCATGATTTGTGGGTTAGACCATAAATTTTCAAATGGGTACTCTGCCCATTCTCTCATTGATTTCTGAGGAGGACCCCCCAACCACCATTTTGACCAGTAAATAAATCTTCTTGGATAGAGGATAATTCTAGGTTTGAATAGTTTTAATTCAATAGGTTACTCATTAGAAGGGGTAATCTCAACTAGTAAGGGTTCCCCCTCACCATTCCCTCTCTTGGCATCATCTTCTGTGTAAGTGCTCCACCCATCAACAATTTCTTTTAATTATCGTCAAAATGCATTTTCTTTTTAATTGTTCATCAAGATCCAAAACATTAAACATACTAGCCATGACTCAAGGCGAAATTTAGACATATATTTACATATTAGGTAAAACAAGGTATTACACTCGGCTCCAACAACTTGATACCATCAATTACCGACTCACTACACTAGAAGACCTTCCAACAACATTGCACAAATTGACAACAATTCTTCTGCAATTCCAAGATTATCTCTCTTCTGCACCACCTTATAATCCAAAAGGCACTAAATCCTCCCATTCCACACCCTTTCATTCCAACCACTTTCAATGTGAATCACATCTTCCTATAATTGGGGTCAACAAAATCGATGGCTCGGATCCCACGATTTGGGTCACTCAAATGGAACATTATTTCTCCTTGCATGGAATTACTGATTATTTGGCCAAACCTCATTACAATGTCCTCTATCTGGATCCTGAACACTAGAAATGTTGGAAATGGTGTAAAACTTCATGCCAAGGGTATGTTGCCTGGACATAGTTTGCTAGATATGAAGATAAATACCACAATAGTACCAAATATATCTGAATACAATCACCACACAAGATATATGGAACAATATAGAAAACCACCACTTTATTATAAGAAAACCCTTGAGATTGAGCAACACCATACAATGGATCCTATTATGGAAGGGATCCTCTCCCCTTCACTTGCCTCTTCGAGGGGGCAACTTCCTAATGAGCTACACGCTCCAAATAAAACAATTATTTTCAACATCACATTACATTGGTTGAACCCATTTATATAGTGCTACCATCACCTAAGAACATTCTAGAGGAAGAATCTTCTATAAGCAGAACCTTCTAAGAAGTCCTCTTACATTTATTATATCTAACTACCATAGTGGGCCTTATTTAATAATATAGTGGATATAGTCCACCTTACATTGAGTGGCCTCCACTATTATCACTATGGGCCCTCCAAGCCCCCTAGTACCTCTCTAGATACCTAACATTTCATCCCCCTTATGAAAGCGTTGTCCTCAACGCTTTTTATGAGGGTGTACAACCATATACCAGGGTCCCATGGATAATTGTGGACCATAGTGATGAAGTAGACTAGAGAACCAGGGTCCCATGTAGAAATGAAATCCACCATACTGAAGTAGTCCAACCACCATTGTAAACCATGGTCCCATGTCCGAGTGCTCATGTGAACTCCATGTAGAAGGTATCATAACCCAATAACCAACTGAAAATGATGCTCCAAATACTGACACATGTCATGTGGATCTAAATAAGAAGATCCATTCACATAGTGGGAAAGGGTCATAGTTGAATCTGGAAGGAATAATACCACTGTAGAATACGAAGGATGGAAATGAGTAATAATAATTGGCTCCTGATTTGTCACATTGATGTTCTCTACAAAAAGTGGAGTAGAGTCACTAAATAAAATATGAAAGTGTTTGTCATCCCAAAAATAAGAACTATCCATATATCGAGCATCACAATCGGCCTCAAAATCATACCAAACATATACTTCTTGATTATATTCATCCCCGATGTTTTCCATAAGATATCCCTCTTGTAGGAGATCCAATGATTGTTGAATATTGTGATAATTGTCTGTGTGGTCGTGTAGACTAGCCTTGATGCCTTGCAGGTGGTCATGCGTATCGAATTTGAGGGATTCAACCTTTCGTAGAATTTCCATGAGTTGAGAGTGCATATCCATTGGAAACACCACATATGATGTACAAAAATAAAAATATTAAAATAATATATCCAATGGAATTTATCTGGTAGTGATCTGAACACCTTGGGAAAAGTTATAAACTTTGCAATCTTGTTGTTGTCACAAAAAAACCCCAAAAATGACTGATTTTAAATCAATGAGATATTCACTTCCGGAGCTCCGATTTGGGTTATTTGTTTTTTGAAATCAACTATTTTTGAAAGATGAACTAAGATATGTAATTTGTTTTAGAAAATTCGGCCTCTAGGTGCTGCAAAGATAAAAAAAAATCGTGTCGTCATCTGTAGAAAAAAAAACCCTGAAAACTTGCAGATTTTAAAATGTCAATATCTTGACTTCCGAAACTCAGATATACAACCGGTTTTGCAAATTTTGCACAGAAATATACACAAATCGTCCAAAATTTCACAACCCTCTTTTTCTTATCCAGAAAAATCTGCAAAAATAGAAAAATATTGCCCACAATTCCTGCCAAGGAAAGTGATCTGATACCAATTGTTAAGTACTTGATAGATATGAAGATAAATACCACAATATTACCAAATATGTATGAATGCAATCAACACAGAAGATATATGGAACAATATATAAAACCACCACGTTATTATAAGAAAACCCTTGAGGTAGGAAAACACCATACACTGGATCCTATTATGGAAGGGATCCTCTCATGTTCACTTACCTCTTTGAGGGGGAAACCTCCTAATGAGCTACACGCTCCAAATACAATAATTATTATTCACATCCCATTACATTGCTTGAACCCCTTTATATAGTGCTACCATCACCTAAGAACATTCAAGAGGAGGAGTCTTCTAGAAGCAGAACCTTCTAAGAAGTCCTCTTAAAATTATTATATCTAACTACCCATTTATTATATCTAGCTACCATAGTGGGTCTTATTTAATAATATAGTGGATATAGTCCACCTTACATTGAATGACCTCCACTATTATCACTATGGGCCCTTTGGCCCCCCCACTACCTCTCTAGATACCTAACATTGTCGATCTTTATGAATGCTTTGAAACTGAAACCCACCATTTGGGGTGTTTGACCAAGTTGAAACAATTTGTCACAACGAAAGACCTTATCACCACCTTTTAACATTTGGATTCCAGAACATAGGGCATATCAGACACCTTCTTCAGGGAATTCTTTATAAAATGGCATGAAGGGGAAAATACAAGCCCAAGTCCTAATGGCTCCCCCTAGACATGGTTGGAAGCCATTAAATGAGAGAAGAAATCAAAACAAATTATCTCCTCCCAAAATAGAAAACCCTCATTTATTCCTCATTGTAGAACCACCAATCCTGCCCCTCTTGCCACTCCTCTCAATATCTAGGAATTAACTGGGGCATAAATAGTTGAATGTAAACTCAACGATCTTTGTTATAATTATGATGATAAATATTTTTCAGTGCACAAATGTAAGGAACAAAAGATTTTCATGTCCATTTCTGAGGATGTTTTTGATGAGGATGTCAATGTTTCCCCTGTGGAAGAACTACCCATAGTTGATGGTCTTACTTCTCCCTCTAATCCAACGGAAGTTGAACCATTAATTTCATTGAATGCCCTCACTGGCTTCTTTTCTCCCCAAACCCTCAAGTTAATTGGCTACATTAAGCATAGGAAAGGCATCATCCTAGTTGATAGTGGAAACACCCATACTTTTATTCATCACCGGATTGCTAATGGTGGTTCCATGAAATGTGGGAGGCATTGTGAAAATGTGTGCCTACAAATTGGTCAATACCACCTGAAATATCATATGTTTTCTATCGACATGGGTGGTTGTGACATTGTGCTTGGTGTTGAATGGTTACACACTCTTGGCCCCATCACCATGGATTTTAAGGACTCAACTATGCAATTCCAACATGAAGGACAAAAATATAAGTTCCAAGGCATCACAACAGGATCCCATGAGATCATCAGTTCCCATTGAATGGAAAAGCCACTAAAAGAAGTTCATTTTGGCATTATTTCCCATCTTCATTCCATTCAAGTTGTTGAGACACCCTCTATGCATTTCGACCTCCAATATATACTCTCCCAAGAAAAAGTTGGTTTTAACACCCCCCATGGACTTCCCCCTTCCTGCGACATCCATGATCATTTCTATTCCTCTAGTACCGAGCAATCTCCTTCCTAATGTTCTCCCTTATCGTCATCCATTTCCCCAAAAAAATAAAATTGAGAAAATTGTTCAAAATTTGCTAGAAGTAGGTGTCATCCCTCCTAGTACCGGCCCCTATTCGTGTCCTCTAGTCATGGTACTCAAGAAAGAGAGCACTTAGAACATGTGTCCTGATTTTTTCACCCTCAAAAAACTCACAATCAAAGACAAATTTTCCATTCCTATCATTGATGATATTTTGGATGAATTGAGTGGTGCTCAATACTTTACCAAAATTGATCTTTGTTCTGTATACCACCAGATACATATGAAATATGAAGACATTCCAAAGACTGCATGTAGAATTCATGAGGGTCACTATGAGTTCTTGGTCATTCCCTTTGGCCTATGTAATGCCCCCTCCAGTTTTTAAAGTCTCATGAATCATATCTTATGTCCTTTCCTTCGAAAATTTGTCTTAGTTTTTCTTGATGATTTTCTCATCTATAGTAAAACTTGGCAAGCCCATATTTTCCATGTGGATCAATTTCTACATCTACTATCTAAGCACAAACTTTTTATCAAACAGTCTAAATGTGCTTTTGGAGTCTTTGAAGTTGAGTACCTAGGTCATATTGTCAGCAAGGATGGTGTATGGGTGGATCCTATGAAAATTGAAGCTATGAAGGATTGACCTCACCCTAAAAATCTTAAAATCTTGCATGGTTTCTTGGGTTTAATGGGATATTATCATAAGTTTGTTCATAATTATAGAAAAAAATGTAGCTCCTCTCACTTCTCTCCTTAAAAAAAATGCTTTTAGTTGGACTCTTGCATCCAATCACTCCTTCTACGCCTTGAAAGAGGCTATGTGCACAATTCCTATCTTGGCACTACCAGTATTCACCAAGATTTTTGTCCTAGAATGTTATGCTTAAGGGAAATAAATTGGGGTAGTCCTCGACCTTTGGATTTGACTAGCAAACAACTTTTGGAGAGAAATTTGGGACAACCCACCTATGAAAAGGAAATATTGTCTATTCGACATGCAATTGATCTATGGTGTCTGTTGACACAAAGTTTAATTTTTTACCCTTTAAACCTGAAGCTTATCTTTTTCCTAGTCATGGAGCCGCCCTTAGTCTTAAAAAAAGAGTCAAAAATATTTTGACTTTTCGGGTTTCAGGATTCGGCTTTCCACGAAGTATGATCTTTTGTTAGCGACTCTAGAGTCCCGGTGCCGAAATCCCGAAAATGATTTATATTAAAGTAATAAAAGAGAAAAAAAGAGAGAAAATGAATGTTTTAAGTCTTGACGCGCTTCCCACAAAGTAACCTTAAATCGTGATCAATTAAACTCTTAAACACAAAATACAATTCATTAATCTTTCGCGATTCGGGTTTTCCTATGTCAAAGTGCTTTCAAAATGTTGACCTCGAATGCCCGATCCCCGAATATCTGAAAACAAGAAATTAATTACTAACCTCAATTATTTAAAGCATTAATACGAGGGATTAGTGCCTAAATTAATCCCATCGTGATTTCGTGATTCGAGGTTTTCTTATGACATACTTCTTGGATACAGGATCCCCAAAATTCCAAAATGCGAAATCGCGATTTTCTAACAAAGTTTAAAATGAAATTAAGTTAGTTTTAAAATGGGATTAATAATGACTAAACTAATTTTCGTGTTTCGCATTTCGGGGTTTGTTGAAAGCAGTCCTTTCGAAGCTCCAGTTTGAAATTGTCGATATACGGTAATATCTATAATGGACGAATAGAGATATTTTTAACTTAACTGCGTATCTCTGGGCATATCTTCCTCATTAAAACATTAAAGTTTTACCACTTGTCTCAGTACATCCTTCGTAAGAAGAGTTAAAGGTTAATAAAGGTTTGGTTTCTTCGAATTTTCATTCTTATTGTTTAGACTCAGAAGTGAATTGCATTCAACAAACTTACGCATTTTTCTCTGCGACAGGAATTTATTCTAAACACGAACTTTATGGCACCTAAGAAAAGTGAAGAAGCAGCTGAAAGCTCAAGCCCAGAAGGAGATGTCATGTCTGATACTACACCGCATGCCATTGATTCCATCAAATCATGGAGGCAAGTTTTTGAAACCTTGGACTACGAAATCAAGAATTTTCCCAATGATTCTGAAAACAAACTCTGGGACATAGCAGAGTCTAAACTTCACAAAGTAGCCACGCGCCCACGACTCGTGACATACAACGATATGATCAGTTGGGATTTAGAGAGGACAGATGTGCAAACTAGAAGCATTTTGGACAACCAAGGGGTCGTCATCGACTCTTTTAGACCAGAACATATACAAGTAATGTATAAACTATCTCCCAATTCTATGCACATTTACAATAAAGAGTTTGTAAGTGAATTTCAAAGGAAATAATGCACATAGGCTGACCAAAGTTAACTCGTCATAATCAAAGACTAGTGGAGACACCCAACAAAATTCAGGGTCGATACCCATAATGTTTATGCCACAGCCTCATTGAACGATTACATGGTCTATGTGGCTATGATGCTATGTAGACTTTTCAGGAAGAAAAGTCCTACCCATTTCCCTGCAGAATGGGTGCCCCTTTTACATGAAGAAGCCGAAGGCTATAGCTTCAATTTGAACAAAATTCTATCAGATAACCTAGATAAGGAGGTTATGGAGTATCAAACCACGAGATTCAGTGGCAGACCAATAGCTTTTTACATGTCGACATACATCATGGATGCTATATGTTTAACAACTCCTTTCCCTTTGATGAATTGGAGTTGGAACCCAACTTGCACTGAACCTATTCATGAATATCATTCTAAGCTGTGCGAAGAAAATGATAAGGATTATTTTTATGAAATTTATCATTTCATGGTGATACCAGTGCATCAGATGCTATATGGTTGTACACCCCCCCCCCGAATTTCAGAGTCGGTCATAGGAAAACTCAAGGCGGTTGTCGATTGTTTTATTGAGGATAATTTCTCCTATATCAGGGTTTTCAGATATTCCATCCCTCCTCATGCACTTCCGAAATTACTCCCTGACAGACTGATGTGCAGGGAGGTATCTCATTAGATAATAACAGGCAGTATTGGGATAGAGTTGAAGACAACTCAAAAGAAGTTTTGGCCAGTCTTTCCCGTACAGATTGGAACGTTTTCGCTACTCAACCTAGGTCATTCCAAAGTTGAAGTTGTATCTCTAGAGGAGGTCAAGTTGGTGAATCTAGAACATAGGAAACACAACCCTTACCAAACAGTAGGAAGCCACAAGGCTCACTATGGCATGAAAGCATTGGAACATGAGGAATCCCCTCGCGATGACATTTTCAAAGGGGTCAAAACCTACAAAGAGGTGCTAGACAGGGTATAGACGTTATCATCTGACTTGAAAACCAGTATTCTAACCTTCCAGAGACATGGATGAAGCGGTTTGCCCAAGGTATTGCAAGGCGAAGAAACAATATCTTCTCCAGAACAAGAAAACATTCCCCCAGGCTTCAGATAGAAAGCACAGGATAAAGCAGACACCGAGGAAAATCAACAGGGGGCAGAAGGATCTTCACAAAACAAAGAAGTCCCAAAGACAAAGAATCCAGGAGCAGAAGTAGAAAGAAGGTCTGAGACACCTCTCGAGTCCATTCAATCTACCCCCCCTTCATCATCTACTATTCATATTGATACCCCCAAGATAGCAGGGGAAACAAAATCCATAGAGTTGGGTAATCCCATCACTTCCTTGAACCCTTTACAGTCAACTTTTGGGTTCCCTCATGTAGGAGTCATATATGCTAGTGACCTCGACCCTATCTCTAGAGAAGAAATACCTCTCTTTGATTACTTTTTCATTTAAAAGAGGAAGGTTGTATTAAAGCAGGAGATGTATATGAGAGAAGGTGGTATGGTAAAGAAACACAGGGTGCTAGTGGATGGACAAAACTTGGAAGAGGGAGATTTTTCTACAGAGGTGGTGGGATCCATGGGAGCGTTGGCAACAAAAAATCTATTCACCGTTGGCAATATGAGAGCAAGGCTGGAATAGAGTAACCACAAGATAGCCCAGTTGCAAAATCATCTAAAAGATACCGAGAAAAATATCAAAGAATAAATAAATAAAGGTCTAGAGCAGGCCAGAGCTGCTGACAAGCAAGAAATTCAATCACTTAAGTCAAGTCTAGATGAGATGAACGAGAAGATGCAGACTAGCCAAATACAGGTTATTCGGCAAGAAGAATTGGTAAGACAACTACAGGCTAAATTGAATTCAATAAAAGACCAGGTTATAGATTTGAAATTTTTTCAGGACCAGTCACTAGAAATACATGCGAAGATAGAATCCGAGCAACAGAGAGTAATCTCCCAAGTAGAGATTATTCAGAATTGTTTTCAGGAAGTAAACAATGTTCTTGCTAATATTATTTTTAAAGAAAAATAAGCTAAAGGAGAAATGGCCACTTTTCAAAAGGCATTTGTATGTTCAGAAAAAGAAGAAGTATCGAAAATTCCAAAGCTTTATGTCACAGAGTAGATCAGAGGCGATATCATGCTCAAGGTGTGGGAAACCAACATAACAGAAAATAAGAAAGTAGCCAAAGAAATCAAAGACGATTGTGAAAGAATGTTTGATTTTTTGGACAAGGAATCATTAGGTATTGAAAGAGACAATTGCACTGGGCAATTAGGACAGATAAACATTGTAAGACACTAGTTGAATTTCAAGGAGGTTTTGAAAGAAATTCAGATGGAAATTTCACAGTTAAAATAAGTGGATGTTACCCTAATAGACATGTGGCTGGTGAAGCCAAACTTAAAATTGCAATAAATTAAGTTTGTTGGTAAGGGGATTGAAGATCGGCTTCTAGAAACTTAGAGAAAATTCTATCTATTTGAAGCAAAGGATCTTCCAGAGCCTCCCAGGAATTTCGTACACTTTCTTGAAAAATGTATTGAATGTATCGGGTCAAAAAAGGGGGTACTTCAATAAAACAATGAAGTATCATTTTGAAAACTTATATTATCGAGATGATAGGAAAATAAATGATAATCATGCAAACAGTTGAGGTTTGCAATTTTTGTCACTGTTTGCCCCTAGGAGTTAGGAGATCACCAACCAACAATCAAGAGTGATCTGGTATAAGTATAATTTTAGGAGACTGAAAAGAGGCTTTTTCTAGGCGTGTTGTAAAGAAGAATCTGAAGATATTTTTGAATTAATACAAATACAGATTGAAGATTCCAGATCTGGTCAAATTCGAGTTATGTGCTTCTCTATCGTTTCATATCTTTCATATATCTCTTTGATGAATGCTTAACTACAATTTAGTACAACCTCTATTGTTGTGATTAATCATTCTTGCAATTTAATCATTTACAACCTTTTCTCTGTATTGGCTATCAGCAGATACAAGACCTGCAAATGTTTTAGATTTTAATATCATGTGCTTTATTAAGAGTTCTTCCTAACTATTTTCTTCTTTTGCCACAAAGTGAGATTCCTCTTCAATTGATGCATCACCTTGTTCGACAACTTTATGTTTTCTTTTCATTTCATGCATATTCCCTTTTCAAAATTTAACTCAATTACCAGAAATGGCCTTTAGTTTCGTCATACTATTAATTCAAGGTTTTAGAGTTCTTCTTACATGTTTTGAAGCAGAAATAGCTAACCCTTAAAAGAAAACACAAGAATTTATCCTTTCAGTCTTTATCCCTCATGACTGTTCCAGTTACAAGATAGCCTAATATCGAACTTGGACTATTAAATCAAACGAGCATTGCTTTAAATTTATTTAACACCATCCTACAGACAATAAATAACCGGGTTGAGTTAGAATGCTCATGGGCAGTAATTGAAAGAGACATTAGTATCCAGGAAAACTGGGAAGCTATACAGAGACAATTAAGGAACCAACAATAGCCCTTTTCATATAATTCACCTCTTTTATCCTTAGCTTTCTCTATATTTTCAGATGCCTTGACGGTGTACTTTAGAGCCTTAAAGTACAAACTCAGGAACAAAAGTGTCCTTATCTATTGGGGAAACAATTCCAAATTAAAACTGATCATCACAGCCTCAAGTATTTTCTGGAACAAAGGTTCTCATCCCCAAAGCAACAAAAATGGGTGACCAAGTTGTTTGGATATGATTATAAGATCATTTACAAGAAGGGAAAAGAAAATGTGGTTGTTGATGATCTTTCAAGGAGATTTGAAGATGGAGGGTCCTTCTTTTCTCTATATTTTGTTGTAGTAGATTGGCTTCAAATAGTTCACAAGGAATGGTTGCAAGGCCCAAAACGTCCAACAATTGTAGTAGTATTTTCAAGATTCTCCAGGGTACTCTTGGCATAGTGAAGATCTTCGCCATAAATTTCATCTATATTTAAGAAAATAGTCGAACCTTAAATCCACTATGCTCTTTAAGCTTCATGCTTCCCCCACAACTAGGCATTTAGGTTTTACCAAAACCTATGAATGGGTCAAACGTTCTCTTTTTTGGGAAGGTATGAAACAATACATCCATAACTTTGTGATTGATTGTGATACTTGTCAATGCAATAAGGGTGAAATTTTCAAATATCCAGGCGCTCTCCAACCACTCCCGATTCTACCTATTGTTTGGACGAATATTTCTATGGAATTCATTGTGGGATTACCTAAATTGGGCAATAATTAAGTTATGATGGTGGTAGTATATTGTCTTTCTAAGTATGCTCATTTATGTGCTCTTAAACACCCATTCACCGCATACACCATGGCTCAAATTTGTATGGATAATATCATCAAACTCCATGGCATGCCTCATTCTATTGTCTCTAACCTTGATCCAACTTTCACTGACAATTTTTGGAAAGAATTATTCAAGCTCTAAGGAACCCAATTTCATATTAGCACTTCTTATCATCCCTAGAGTGATGGACAAACTCAAGTTTTCAACAAGTGTTTGGAAACATATTTGTTGTGTTTTGCGTCTAGCCAACAAACTCAATCTGCTTAACAGTCTATGGGAAAAATCCACCACCAGTTTTCTCATACATGTCAGGTGTCTCCAAGGTTCAAGAGGTTGACAATACTCTTACGTTTTGAGTAACCATTCTCCGCACCTTCAAAGAAAATTTGTTCATGTCTCAAAATCGCATGAAGTAACAAGCTAATTAGGGTTTTTCATAATGTCAATTTGCTAAATGGTACCAGGTGTTTCTTCATCTGTAACCTTATAATAAAAGTTCACCCAAAGATTAAAACTGTTAGAAACTCCCCCCAAGTTTAATGATCCTTATTCAATTCTAAAGAGAGTGAGGCCAATGGCATACCAATGAACTATTCCCAGACACTCTAAGCTCCATCTTGTTTTCCATGTCTCATGCTTAAAGAAAGTGATTGGAACTAAGTTCTATACTTAAACCAATATCCCTGAGTTGGATGAAGAAGGATCCATTTGGTTGTGGTCTTGGACCAACATAAGCGTCGTCTCCGTTAGCGCACCATCAAATAATTTTTTGTTCATTGGAAAGATACACTACCAGAATATGCCACCTAGGAGTCGACTACCATTTTGCAAAAAATATCCCATCTCAAGTCTTGAGGACAATGAATTTTTTTGGGGGGAGGGCACATTAGGGAACTAACATCTCTAACTCCTCACGTCGATAGAATAATATGTTTTCTATGTAATAAAGATCGACATTAGTAAATAAGTCCTATATAATAATTGTTGGATTTTAGCAATTTAAACCTTTTCAACCATATAATGCAACTTTTATACCAATGTAGAATTATCATCCAATAATGGAAGAGTAAATAAACAATGAACAAATGAGAAATCATACACATACATAGTACACCAGTGTTTTTACATGGAAACCCAAAGTAGGAGAAAACCATGAAATGTTTTTTCTTATATGTCTTGAAGAATTACATTCATTGGAAGCACCAACTTCCTTTGTTTTCCAACTGCAATTGGAAGGAGGCTCCAACCCCCTAGTTTCTCAGAATACAACCTGAGGGAAGCTCCAACTCCCCAATTCTCTGGCTACAACTAGAAGGAGGCTATGACCCCCTATGTTCTCTGGCTACAACCACATGTCCTTGCCCCGTCCAAGTGCCCTGATGTAGAAGTAGAATGATGAAACCACTATCACACTATCACTATGAGATATACTGTTGTAAACATGTACCAATCAAACTGTAATAAACCTGTAACGACTTGTACCAATAACATGTGCCGACATGTACCATACATCAACCTGTACCTCAACTTGTACCATAAACAAATGTATCAACCATGAACCAAACCTGTACAAATACCCTGTCACAATAACCTATCCAAACAACTTGTAATCAACCTGTACCATAAACAAGTGCATCAACCATGCACCAACCTGTACCTCAACCTATATCATCAAAAAGTGCATCAACTATGCACCAAATATGTACCAATCATGCATCAAATACACGTCAACTATGACACATAAAGATGTACCAACATCATCAAGTATACACGTCATGTATGTTCCAACTCATCAACTACTTGTCTCAACCATGTACCTCAACCATACACCAAGTACATATACCAATATAACCATCAAAAGTTCTCTAGCAATACATCACACTATCCATAACCAAATACCATAAAACCTTACATCAAACCATGTGCCACAACCTCATTGTTATGTAGCCTCAAGCTAAACCAACAACTTCAACAACACATGATCACAACCAAAAGATCAATACCCATATGCCAAATACCAACAACAAAATACCAATTGTATCCCTCAACAAATCTGATATATGCAACAACACTAAACATCCAATACCATCTCAAGAGATAAAACCTAGATCACAAAACATACCTCAAAAAAGATGTGTCATATCTCTCATAAATAGACCCCAACCATGTTGCTGACGCGATTTGTTTGCCGCACTTTTTTTGCTGCACTTTTGTGCCTCTAATTTTCTGTCATGATTTTTTTTCCGCACTTTTCCTGCCGACACTTTTCCTGTCGCACTTTTTCTTCTTCAATTTTTCTCTATCAATAATACCTTCCC
>SNQJ01S0085044.1:51573-85808 GCA_010110895.2 Picea sitchensis
TGCCTCTTATTTATACTTTCATGTAGCATCCCACTTTCCTTATTTTAGGGATTTCTCCATTAACTTTATTATTTAAATAATTTCTTTTGCAAACACTTTGACTTTTGGGGGCTTCTAGATGACTCATGAGGGTTCTCCAAATTCACATGGCCTTAACTCTCTAATCGTGAGGAGTTATGTGACATTCCACATACCACCAAAAATGGCATAACATGTACTATCCATCTATAATAGTCTTACCTGCAAATATATCAAAACTCATATAATTATCCATCAAACGAATGTGGGTCCATTACCCAAAACTTTGTGCTACCGTAATTCTCTACCAGACTGTCTTCAAGGGTTGACATCAATGGAAACTAACCCAATTAATCAACAATCTCCCCATTTGGCATTGATGGAAACACTCTGATGCAATACTGAATTCATATCACTCATGCTCCCCCTATTACCATCACTCACCCTGTTACCATCGCTCCCCTTGGAGCCATGCCTCTGTGCTCTTTCTCCAAGCAATTCTATGTTTGCATCTGATAAATCTCTCCCCCTTTATCATCAATAACAAAGGTATCTTTCCATCCGAGGTTTCCCCCTCTGAATGAACTCTTCCTGAAACTAATCTCCCAACCTGAACTGTCCTCTTTATGGTGTTTCCTCGTGTAAATATAATACATATAGGATAAGCATTCAAAATCATTCATTTTGGAGTATAAATTACTCCGAGTATCTAGAGAAGATACTCAAAAGCTTCTCTTGGAAGCGGTTTTGTAAAGATATCTGTCACTTGTTCTTTTGTGCCCACATATTCAACTCTGATGTTCTTCTTTGCAACATGTTCTCATAGAAAGTGATACTTGGTTGGAATGTGCTTCGTCTTGGAGTGCATCACCGAGTTCTTTGAGATACTAATGGCACTTGTATTATCACAATAGATTGGAATGGGCTCATCATACTCAACATGTATATCTATCAGAGTTTGTTTCATCCATAGAACATGTGTACAACATGATTTTTTGTAATATAATTTGCCTCGACTGTAGATAAGGATACTAATGATTGTTTCTTGCTTAACCATGATACTAAACACTTACCCAATTATAACGCTACTCCACTGGTGCGTCATCAGTCATCAATGCAACCTGCCCAATCTACATATTTGTAGGCAATAGTGATAGACCCTTTCCTTTTGTATACCATAATCCAAACTCTTATGTTCCTTTGAGATAACCAAAAATCCTCTTCACTGCTAATACATGTGATTCCTTTGGTGCTACTTGAAATTGTGCCACCTGTCCAACTGCTTGCATTACATCTGGTTAGGATGTTGTCACATATAGTAAGCTACTAATCATTGAACTATATTTCCTCTAGTCTGTAGAATCTGAATCATCATGTTTTCTCAACTTGCAACTGGTTTGCATAGGAGTGGTAACTGGTTTGAAATATTCCCTTCCGAACCTCTTTAGCATTTCTATGATATACTTAGTTTGAAAAATAAAAATTCCTTGGTTTCTTTGACGTATCTGTAGACCCAGAAAGAAGGATAGTTCTCCAAGTAATGACATTTCAAATTCATTATGCATATCCTTTGCAAATTTCTGGTTTAACCTGTCATCAGTACTTCCAAAAATAATATCATCAACATAAACTTCAATTAATAAAATACTATCTTGAGTTACCTTGATGTAGAGGTTGTTGTCTGCACTTCCTTTTCTGAACCTCGACTGTTGTAGATATTTATCTAGTCTAGAGTACCATGCTCTAGGATCCCGTTTTAGACCATACAATGCCTTCTTCAATTTACACACATAATCTGCATTCTCTGACAGCTGAAATACTTCTGGTTGTTCAATGCAGACTTCTTCTTTAAGTTCACCATTCAGAAAAGATGATTTCATGTCCATCTAATACACTTTAATATTCTTGGAGCATGCATAAGCTAGGATCAATCAGATTGCTTCCATTCTGGCAACTTGAGCAAATATCTCTTCAAAGTTGATTCCTTCAACCTGTGTGTATCCTTTACATACCAATATAGCTTTGTTCCTTGTAACCTATTCATCTTCATTTAATTTATTTCTGAATACCCACTTTGTCTCAATCACATTCTTATTTTTTGGTATTGGAACCAATTCCCAAGTGTCATTCTTCTCTATTTGATCTAATTCTTCATCCATGGCCTTATTCCAAAATTCATCCTTGTTGACCTCTTCAAAACTATTTGGTTCAATCATAGATGAGAGTGCTAGGTGCGTTTGTTCTAGTGAACAGATTATTCTTCTAGTCTCAACTCCTGCATCTTTGTTTCTGATAATCTGATGTGAAGGATGATGCTTGTGTACTCGTTTGCTAGGTGTATTTGGAGACACTTGTTGAACTTTATCTTCTACTTCTATCCAATCCTCTTCATCTTACCCTTCTACTTCTTCTTCATAAATCTATTCCATTGATTCATTTTATTCTTCCTTTAATTCTCATCCACCTGTTTCATCAATTGTTACATTGATGCTTTCCAAAACTTTATTCAACCTCAAATTGTAACACTTGTATTCTTTTCTTATACTTGAGTAACCAAAAAGTACTCATTTGACCACACGAGAGTCAAACTTTCTCATTCTGCCATCTTCTCTTTTGATGTAGCATTTGCTTCCAAATACTCCGAAGTGATACAAATTTGTTGGTCTTCCTTTCCATAGCTCGTAGGGAGTTTTGTCAGTGGTGTTTCTGAGCATTACTTTGTTTTGAATGCGAACCGTTGTATGCACTGCATGCGTCCAAAATATATCTGTCAATTAGGAATCCATTAAAAAATTTTGAGCCATTTCTTGTACTGTCTTGTTCTTTCTTTCAACAACTCCATTCTATTGAGGTGTCCTAGCAACAGAGAATTGACTTTTTTTTCCATGCTTGTTGTAGTAGTCCATAAATTCCTTTGAAGTGGACTCTCCTCCATTATTAGATCTCAAAAATTTGATTTTTGAATCTATTTCTGATCCAGGTGGATATCGGTGGCCACCCACCTTGTCCAATTCACTCAAAACAATTTTCTGGCAATTTTGACACTTTACTATTTTTAACAGTTTTTAACCTCTGGGGCCATTTTGAGGGCCTAAATGAAGGTTTTTTGGGATCGATATTCTCAATTATAGTCGAAGTCTCTAATTGATCCCCCAAATTGAATATCCTTGATGATACCTTTCCAACGGGCTATCGTGCGCCTAAAACGAAGATCGTATGCAAAAGTTACGACCCCGGGAAGTTGATGTACTAACTTACCCAAACGGGGCCCACATGACTTTTGGCGCTTCATATCCTAGGGTTAGGTTTTTGGATGTCTAGGGTTTTTGGCATTCCTGTTTATTGTAAAAATTCCTTCAGCGCCTCATTGTAATCATCTTCTTGCGAATGAGCATAGTCATCACATCTCTTCTCAAAAATAAGCCGCCACCATTCCAACAAGCTTGTTTTCCACTGCATTTTACAATTTCATCTTATTTCGTTATTGAATAGAAAACCAGTTTTACTGTATCTCTATTATTCTATGTTAATCATATTTTAATAATCTTTATTCATTTCATTCTGCTCATAAAATCCGGATCAGTGGTATCAGAGCGGTTTTCTCATTGTCGTCTTAATGCATGTCCCCAACGAGGTCAGGATACAGAGAATTAAGTCTCGAGCTTGTTTCTCTTGAGGATAAAAGATCTCGCACACCCAAGCTACCTCTCACGGAAGGAGAAAATAAATATGATGGGACATGATATCCTTTAAAAAAGTTGTTTGAGGAAGCCCTCACGCAATAGAGGAACAAGATGATGGATAGTTTCTTCGAAGGTGACACATCTTCCTCGAGCAGAGGTGCCGCCCCCTTCAAGGTACAAATAAACTTCGATATTCCTATATTTAAAGGTCAGATAGACACATATGTTGTAGACAATTGGTTGAATCTACTAGAAGGGTATTTTTCTTTCCATAAATTTTTTAATAGAGAAAATATTACTTCTGCACTCCTCAAAGTCGTTTCCCATGTCAAAGATTGGTGGGAAACTTTCTGTGAGAAAAAGGAAATAGAGGAACCCTCATTATATACAATCACGACCACCTGGGAATCCTTCAGGGATGTTGTTAAGGAACAATACTACCCTGTTGGAAGTTATGACGACTTGTATACCAAATGGACCACACTGTGGCAAGAAAGAGACCAAGCAGTGCCAGAGTTCACAAATATCTTCCATACCTTGTGCACCAAGCTAGGTATAAAAGATTCAGAGTGACATCCGATGCTCAAGTATCACAGTGCTCTGCATAGATACATCCAGATCGAAATGGAATTCTTGAAAATTTCATCCTTGGGCGCGGCCTACCGATATGTCGTCAAAATCGAGCAGAAGCTCAAACAAAAGACGCAACAATTTGGGCCAGGGAACCCCTCACAACAAAAGCCAGGAAGGGGTGGCCCCAACCCATAGAACAAAGGGCAGAGCAAATATGGACAATATCAAGACAACCATTCCAAGCCACAATAAAAGGACATTGAAAATACAAAGAAAGATATCGGGAAGTGGTTCGACTTCCATAAGAGCCCTTGGCATAACACTATTGATTGTTGCTCAAAGCAGTCGTTGGTGGCCGAAGTGAAATCCTCTGAATTAGATGTGAGTTTTGACTCTGAGTCAGAACTAGAAAGGGGAAGATGGATCATTGACGTAAAACCTAGTGCATCGTTTCTACCACCAAGCTCTAGCCTAATGAACCAGATGAGCCAGAAGAAGGTGAGCGCCTCTTCCATTCATAGATGTGGGTAAAATAAACCCTGCTACACTTCATCGTTAATAGCGGTAGCCAGAAGAACTCATCTCAGTAGAGGTAGTCAAGCGGCTATCCCTGCCGACAACGCCGCACCCACAACGCTACACAATTGGATGTCCCAGCCAAGGAAGTGATCTCTGCGTCAACCAACAGTGTTGGCTGTCGTACGATATCAAGCCCTTCAAAGGCGAGGTATTGTGTGATGTTTCTCCTCTCGAAGTTTGTAATGTTCTTTTGGGCCAACCTTATTTATGGAAACATCATGATATATATGAGTTTAGGCCTCATAGTGTTATTACTACTTTGAACATGAAATTGTACAGGATACCCGAGGCATTCCCTCCTAGTGCTATTTCCTTGATCTCTGCCAAGAAATGCAGGAAGGTCATCTCTCAGACCGAGAAATTTGTCTTTTTCGTGATTCTCTCTTAGAGAGAGAGAAAGATCGTAGCCACATACAGGGCCTCCATGGTCGATCTCTCCACACAATAGAAGCAAGTGGATAAGGTCATGGAAGAATACAAAGACATCTTCTCCTCTCCTATTGGGGTACCTCTACACTACCAGGTCAAGAATTCCATCGATCTGACCCCAGACACACCGCTACCCAATGGGCTAGTCTACTGTCGCTCTCTATTAGAAAATGAGGAGATCAAGAGGCATATCCAAGAAATACTCCACAAGGGGCACATACGTCCCATCTCATCACCTTGTGGGATCCCAATCGTGCTAGTGTAGAAGAAAGATAGGACCTGAAGACTCTGCATTGATTACTGGGCCCTGAATAAAATTACAATCCAAAATCGGTACTCAATTCCCTGAATCGACGACCTCCTTGATCAACTCACGGGGGCCAAATACTTCAGTAAGATTGATCTGAAGTCCAGTTACCACCAAGTGCCAATAGAACAAACAGATGTATGTAAGACCACCTTCAAGTCAAAAGAAGGTCTTTTTGAATGGTTGATCATGCCTTTTGGTTTGACCAATGCTCGAGCAACTTTTATGAGGATGATGGATGATATCCTACAACCTTTCACCAATAATTTTGTAGTGGTGTATCTGGATGACATCCTCATCTACAACAAGACTTGGGCAGAACACTTGAAGCATATTCATCAGGTTCTGCACACCCTGCGACAACACAAATTATATGCAAACTTGGAAAATGCTCCTTTGGCATGGACAGGGTCCATTACTTAGGCTACATCATTGATCGACATGGTGTGCATGTGGATCCAACTAAGATCCAGGTCATCCATGACTGTCTAGCCCCACCACACTCATTGAACTTCAGAGTTTCTTGGGCCTCGCCAATTTCTATCGCAGGTTCGTGTTAGGATTCTCTCATATCGCATGGGCCCTCAGCCAAGTAACCAAGGGTGGCGGTAAGGAAATATTTGTGTGGGGCCTATCCCAACAACAAGCCTTCGATGACTTGAAGAAGTATTTGTGCTCATCCCCATTACTTTCATTACCGGACCTGCAACATCGCTTTGAGATCGAGACATATGCTTCAGACTATGTTGTGGGTGTTGTTCTCACTCAACATGACCACCTCGTTGCATATCATAGTGATACACTATCAAATGTTGTCCATAAGTACCCTACTTATGACAAAGAAATGTACTCCATTGTGCAAGCTTGCCGCCAGTGGAGAAATTATATTCTTGGGAAGGAGACAGTCATCCACATTGATCACAAGCCACTACAGTTCATGCAAACCCAAGGAAAATTGCAGAATGAACGCCATCAGAAGTCGTCCATATAATTACAGTAGTTCCACCTCAACATCAAGTATAAAACAGGAAGTACCAACCGAGTTGTTGATTTCCTCAACCGACCTCGAGTCGCGACACTCACCACAGTGCTAGACTCTTTCGGAAACGATACCTCTGGATGGCCCCACCTCTACGAGACAGACCTTGACTTCTCCACCACCTACAAATGTTGGGTGCCACCTCAGTGGTCGCTAACTTCCATCTTCAATATGGGTGGTTGTTTCGTCTGGGCCATATCTGTGTTCCATCAAGCGAGCATGCAAAACTGATTTGGGAAGCTCACTACAGTCGGGTGACATGACACTTTGGCGTCAAAAAGACAGTTGCAGTGTTGCATAAAGATTTCTACTGGGCGAAAATTCAACAAGACGTTGGAAAGTATATGAGGGCGTGCACTAACTGCACTATTGGCAAACCAACCACTAAGAAATAGGGCATGTACACCCCTCTTCCTACTCCTAACAAGTCATGGGAATCCATCTCAATGGACTGCATGTCGGGTCTCCCATCCACCAATAAGGGAAAAGAGTGTGTTTTTGTGTTTGTTGATTTCTTTTCCAAAATGGCGATTCTAGCCGCTTGCAAGAAGAACATCACAACAGAAGCCACTGCCAAACTCTTCTTTGAACAAGTATGGGTACATTTTGGGATCCCACAAACCATTATCTAAGATCATGATAGTCGGTTCCTCAACACATTCTGGTCGAGCCTCTGGTCACTTTTGGATACCAAGCTCACCAAATCCACTGTCTTCCACTCCCAGAAAAATGGCCAAACTGAGGTCGTCAATCGGATGATTGTACATATCCTAGGCATGTACAATTCAAAACACCCCCGCACATGGGATGAGAGTCTTCCCTATGTCCAACATAGCTACAACTGAGCCCTGCATATCTCAACTGGCCACAACCCATTTCAGGTGGGGTTAGGATTCCAACCATTGGGCCCCATGGATGTTGCACTACCCCTAGTGACCACCTCGGCCGACTCGTCCCCTGCTCCACTAGAAGCTGACAAAGCCACTTGGTTCATTGAGAGGATATAGCATATCCGCCAACAAGTTTAGGATATTCTACAGAAGTCTAATGCCAAGTATAAGNCACTTGTAGAAAGAACGCCTTACATGGCCCCATCGGAAGCTTCGCCCACTCCGTTATGGTCTATACACCATCACTAAGGTTGTGGGTGACGTTTGGCCCTCGACCAAGTTTTGAGGAATACTTGGTCATAGTTGACCGTTTGGTACTTCGACTGCTTGTCGAAGATGAAGCGCATAGCAAAGCGGAGATAACGGGATCTCGCCACCTTTTGTGGAACCTTTTTAGGTTTTTTTTGGAATATTGTAATGGGAAAGGGATGTTGGCCCTTGTTTAGGGATTTTTCTATGTATGAATAGAGGTCTAGGCCATGTAAGAAAGGATGCCTTGTCTGGTTGATGGCTTAGTGCATAAGTTGGATCTATGTGATTAGAAGTCTGTGTGATTGTAAGAGCTCTATGCATGCTTTAATTGTGTTGAGTGCACAAAGTGTGAGAAGGCTTAGTTCTTGGATCTACATGGGGAAAGAGGATCTAATGAGTTGCGCAGATATCTTGTCCTGTGTGGGGTAAGGGTCATTGAAGCTTCGTGTTGTAACTACTTGACCGAGATAATATAAAGAAGACTTTGTGGACATATCCCCAGGGTGGGGGTGAACCATAGTAACTCTGTGTACTGTGTTGATGTGTTTGTCTCTCTCTTGCTAAGTGCTCTCATATGTTTAGATATATTTATTGATGCTTTGTGCTTCTGAGATATGAATGAATTCTAGATATGATACATAAGATGCTAAGTGCTTAATCTATTGAGTATAACCTGTTTATCATTGCTAAGTGCTAGATCTAAGTAATTACTGCAGTTCTATGTGCTTTCTGTGAAGTGTATTAATGAATGCATGTTAGGAAATAACTGATGCTAAGTGCGTTGTAAGAAAGATAATCACAGATCTGTGTCCCAACTAAGGTTGCAGACACCTGAGTCCTACAACCACCTCTGCCTCTACCTCGGGTGAGACTTCATCTACTTCGCAGGTGTTGTCGAAAGGGCCAGTAGTTAGGGCTTTGTTGGTGCGCTCTTCAGCGTTGAACCCTGGGTTTTCCCCTGTGCCAACAAATGGTTCCGTTGCCGGGACCTAGAACTGTGATTGTTGGGAACTAAAGAAGAAGAAGATTTGTGGGAAATAAGCTCTTTGCGTATATCTTTTGCCCTAGTGCGCAGTATTCTGTTTGACCTGTGAAGCTTTGTGACAAGAAAGAGAGGCCAGATCTGAAGAAGAGAGGTCAGATTTGAAGAAAAATAAGTCAGATCTGTGAAGAAAGAGGTCGGATCTGAAAGCAAAAGGTAATATCTGTAAGCTTTGTGCTTTGATAAAGGTAATAATAGTTAAAATTCTTAAATCTGGAAGCTTTGGGCTCTGTAGATGTAAGATAAGTGATTTATTTTTTTCTAAAGCATGGATCTAGGTATGTTTGATAGATTTTGTCCTAGCTTCAAAACTAGGGCATTAATAGATGAAATAAAGTTTGATATGAATAGATCTGATAAGTATAGTGATAGATACGTTATACCTATGCATAGAAAGAATTTTGGGACTAAGCAATCGATGCAGGATCCTAGAAAGAAATTTTTGCAGGCTAACCATTATGATCCTAGCACACAGTACCTGAAAAGTTGGGGATCATTGAAGAGAAAGAGAGGATTAACTCTTTGTTACAATTGTAGAAGGCCCGAACATCTTGCTAAGGAATTCCCTGGGCGAAGACCCATTTGTCTTTTTTGTAAGGCTATGGACCATGAAGTACTGGATTGCCCTAGAATGATTGCTAGGTTGAAAAGATGAATATAAAGAAAGCAGGAGATCAAGAGACCAATATTATAGCAGAAACCTAGAAAGAATCAGAAAAGATATTTCTACAGATGAGAGATACCTTGAATGACCACCAACATGTTAGGCTATCAAATATCTTCAAGAAGAAAGAATAGATCAAAGTGAGAATAGGAGACTTCGACATTGACTGTGTTTTGGATGAAGAAAAACAGGTGAACATTATGACAGAAGGAACCTGGAAAGCTATAGGAAGACCTGATATGACCTTTCATTAGGAGGAATAGGGTTATTCAGAGGAAAGATGGTAAACCTATGTGGAAATCTCACTCAGATATCTATGAATGCTCATGGAGATTTGACAGAGGAAGATTTTGAGATTGTTAAGTTCATGGAGGACAATGCCCTATTTACTATGTTACTTGGTAAACCTTGGATTGAGAAAGATCAAGCCAGAAAATAGGAAGCATAAAAGGACCTAGAATAACAGAAACAAGAGTTAAGAGACTTTCTGACTAGAAGGATCGCACAGTTGATTGAATAATGGGAGAACAGATCAAGGGTTCTTGACCCTAGGAACTTGGATGACGAAGTTGACAGAATGCTAGAAGAACCACAGAGGACTGGAAAATATGTTGGACAAGTAATACCCGTGGATCTGAAGAAAGAATCTCAGCACTGCGAAGTTACCATGCCAAGATAAGAAAAGAATTATAATGAAACAAGGATGATCGAGACGAAGCTCACTGGCAAGAAGGCTAGAAAACTCATGAAGAAGAAATCGAAGTTGGAGAAATTACAGAACGTTCCAGAAGAAAACCCGCAGAAGGAAAACATGTAGAATTTGAGCTTCGTCGGGATAGCAGAACAACGAAATATGACACTTTTCCATGTCAAAGTAATATAGTTGTTAGAAGACAATATACCCGTTCCGTTGATGGCTCGAATGACTCGAAAGAAAGTTATGACTTGTTACCTAACCGTTAGACTACGCCATAATGAACAAATCAAGAGTTAATGGACCTCCTCATTGCAACAGATCCAGCAGATATTTCAGATATTAGCAACCCAGAAGCTGCGTAGGACACATGTGGGCCTAGTAAGACACAGAAGACAAATAAGACAAAGGAGACAAAGAAAACTGAAGAGGTTCAATATGTGGATAGTCACTTTGTAAGGACAACTTCTGTCACACCAGATGAAGAAGGTAACGACGAAGACCTAGAAGAAGTTGAACAACAACCAGAAGATGAAGTTGAAGTTCTAAAGAAAAGAAAAGGGTCAACTTCGAAGTCTTCCGTTAGGAAGAGGTGACAAATCTTCCTCGAGTAGAGGTACCTCCCCCTTCAAGGTAAAAATAAACTTCGATATTCCTATATTTGAAGGTCAGATAGACACATATGTTGTAGACAAGTGGTTGAATCTACTAGAAGGGTATTTTTCTTTCCATAAATTTTTGAATAGAGAAAATATTACTTATGCACTCCTCAAAGTCGTTTCCCATGTCAAAGATTGGTGGGAAACTTTCTGTGAGAAAAAGGAAATAGAGGAACCCTCATTATTTATAGTCGCGACCACCTGGGAATCCTTCACGGATGTTGTTAAGGAACAATACTACCCTGTTGGAAGTTATGACGACTTGTATACCAAATGGACCACACTGCGGCAAGAAAGAGACCAAGCAGTGCCAGAGTTCACAAATATCTTCCATACCTTGTGTACCAAGCTAGGTATCAATGATTCAGAGTGACATCCAATGCTCAAGCATCACGGTGCTCTGCATAGATACATCCAGATTGAAATGGAATTCTTGAAAATTTCATCCTTGGGCGTAGCCTATCGATATGTCGTCAAAATTGAGCAGAAGCTCAAACAAAAGATGCAACAATTTGGGCCTGGGAACCCCTCATAGCAAAATCCAGGAAGGGGTGGCCCCAACCCATAGAACAAAGGACAGAGAAAATATGGATAATATCAAGACAACCATTCCAAGCCACAATAAAAGGACACTGAAAAGACAAAGAAAGATATCGGGAAGTGGTTCGAATTCCATAAGAACCCTTGGCATAACACTATTGACTGTTGCTCAAAGCAGTCGTTGGTGGCCGAAGTGAAATCCTCTGAATTAGATGCGAGTTTTGACTCCGAGTCAGAACCAAAAAGGGGAAGATGGATCATTGACGTAAAACCTAGTGCACCGTTTCTACCACCAAGCTCTAGCCTAATGAACTAGATGAGCCATAAGATGGTGAGCGCCTCTTCCATTCATAGATGTGGGTAAAAGGAACCCTTGTACACTTCATCGTTAATAGCGGTAGCCAGAAGAACTCATCTCAGTAGAGGTAGTCAAGAGAATATCCCTGCCGACAACGCCGCACCCACAACCCTACACCATTGGATGTCTCAGCCAAGGAAGCGATCTCCGCATCAACCAACAGTGTCGGTTTTCGTACGATATCAAGCCCTTCAAAGGTGAGGTATTGTGTGATGTTTCTCCTCTCGAAGTTTGTAATGTTATTTTGGGCCAACCTTATTTATGGAAACATCATGATGTATATGAGTTTAGGCCTCGTAGTGTTATTACTACTTTGAACATGAAATTGTACAGGATACCCGAGGCATTCCCTCCTAGTGTTATTTCCTTGATCTCTACCAAGAAATGTAGGAAGGTCATCTCTCAGACCGAGAAATTTGTCTTCTTCGTGATTCTCTCTTAGAGCGAGAGAAAGATCGTAGCCACATACAGGGCCTCCATGGCTGATCTCTCCACACAATAGAAGAAAGTGGATAAGGTCATGGAAGAATACTCAGACATCTTCTCCTCTTTTATTGGGGTACCTCTGCACTACCAGGTCAAGCATCCCATCGATCTGACCCCAGACACACCACTACCCAATGGGCTAGTCTACTGTCGCTCTCTATTAGAAAATGAGGATATCAAGAGGCATATCCAAGAACTACTCCACAAGGGGAACATACGTCCCATCTCATTGCCTTGTGGGAGCCCAATCGTGCTAGTGTAGAAGAAAGACAGGACCTGACAACTTTGCATTGATTACTGGGCCCTGAATAAAATTACAATCCAAAATCGATACTCAATTCCCCGAATCGATGACCTCCTTGATCAACTCAAGGGGGGAAAATACTTCAGTAAGATTGATCTGAAGTTTGGTTACCACCAGGTCCCAATAGAACAAACAGATGTATGTAAGACCACCTTCAAGTCAAAAGAAGGTCTTATTGAATGGTTGATCATGCCTTTTGGTTTGACCAATGCTCGAGAAAATTTTATGAGGATAATGGATGATATCATACAACCTTTCACCAATAATTTTGTAGTGGTGTATCTGGATGACATCCTCATCTACAACAAGACTTGGGCAGAACACTTGAAGCATATTCAGCAGGTTCTGCACACCCTGCGGCAACACAAATTATATGCAAACTTGGAAAATGCTCCTCCAGCATGGACAGGGTCCATTACTTAGGCTACATCATTGATCGACATGGTGTGCATGTGGATCCAACCAAGATCCAGGTCATCTGTGACTGGCCAGCCCCAACCACACTCACTGAACTTCGGAGCTTCTTGGGCCTCGCTAATTTCTATCGCAGGTTCGTGTTAGGATTCTCTCCTTCGATGAATTGAAGAATTTGTGTGGGGCCTGTCCCAACAACAAGCCTTCGATGAATTGAAGAAACATTTGTGCTCATCCCCATTACTTTCATTACCGGACCTGCAACATCGCTTGTAGATCGAGACAGATGCTTCAGACTATGTTGTGGGCGTTCTTCTCACTCAACACGACCACCCCATTGCATATCATAGTGAGATACTATCAAATGTTGTCCATAAGTACCCTACTTATGACAAAGAAATGTACTCCATTGTGCAAGATTGCCGCCAGTGGAGACATTATATTCTTGGGAAGGAGACAGTCATCCACATTGATCACAAGCCACTACAGTTCATGCAAACCCAAGGAAAATTGCAAAATGAACGCCATCAGAATTCATCCATATAATTACAGTAGTTCCACCTCAACATCAAGTATAAAACAGGAAGTACCAATCGAGTTGTTGATTTCCTCAGCCGACCTCCAGTCGCGACACTCACCACAGTGATAGACTCTTGCGGAAACGAGACCTCAGGATGGCCCCACCTCTACGAGACAAACCTTGACTTCTCCACCACCTACAAATTTTGGGCCCCAACTCAGTGGTCGCTAATTTCCATCTTCAAGATGGGTGGTTATGTCATCTGGGCCATTTCTGTGTTCCATCAAGCTAGCATGCAAAACTGATTTGGGAAGCTCAATATAGTTGGGTGACAGGACACTTTGGCGTCAAAAAGATAGTTGCAGTGTTGCATAAACATTTCTACTGGCCAAAAATTCAACAAGACGTTGGAAAGTATATGAGGTCCTGCACTGACTGAACTATTGCCAAACCGACCACTAAGAAATAGGGCCTGTACACCCCTCTTCCTACTTCTAACAAGTCGTGGGAATCCATCTCAATGGACTGCATGTTGGGCCTCCCATCCACCAAGAAGGGAAATGAGTGTGTTTTTGTGTTTGTTGATTGCTTTTCCAAAATTGCGATTCTAGCCGCTTGCAAGAAGAACATCACAACAGAAGCCAATGCCAAGCTCTTCTTTGAACAAGTATGGGTACATTTTGGGATCCCACAAACCATTATCTAAGACCATGATAGTCGGTTCCTCAACACATTTTGGTCGAGCCTCTGGTCACTTTTGGATACCAAGCCCACCAAATCCACTGCCTTCCACCCCCAGACAGATGGCCAAACTGAGGTCGTCAATTGGATGATCATGCATATCCTATGCATGTACAATTCAAAACACCCCCACACATGGGATGAGAGTCTTCCCTATGTCCAACATAGCTACAACCGAGCCCTACATATCTCAACTAGACACAACCCATTTCAGGTGGGGTTGGGATTCCAACCATTGGGCCCCATGGATGTTGCACTACCCCTAGTGACCACCTCGGTCGACTCGTCTCCTGCTCCACTAGAAGCTGACAAAGCCACCTGGTTCATTGAGAGGATATAGCACATCCACCAACAAGTTTAGGATATTCTACAGAAGTCTAATGCCAAGTACAAGCAACACCATGATCAACATCAGGTGCCACACAAGTTTCAAGTGGGAGACAAATTTTGGTTGCACTTGTAGAAAGAACGCCTTACATGGACCCATCGGAAGCTTCGCCCACTCCGTTATGGTATGTAGACCATCACTAAGGCTGTGGGTAATTGTTGGCCCTCGACCAAGTTTTGAGGAATACTTGGTCATAGTTGACCGTTTGGTACTTCGACTGCCTGTCGAAGATGGAGCGCATAGCAAAGCGGAGATCACGGGATCTCGCCACCTTTTATGGAACCTTTTTGGGTTTTTTTTGGAATATTGTAATGGGAAATGGATGTTGGCCCTTGTTTAGGGATTTTTCTATGTATAAATAGAGGTCTAGGCCATGTAAGAAAGGAGGCCTTGTCTGGTCGATGGCTTAGTGCATAAGTTGGATCTATATGATCAGAAGTCTGTGTGATTGTAAGAGCTCTATGCATGCTGTAATAGTGTTGAGTGCACAAAGTGTGAGAAGGCTTAGTTCTTAGATCTACCTGGGGAAAGAGGATCTAACGAGTTGCACAGATCTCTTGTCCTGTGCGAGGTAAGGGTCATTGAAGCTCCATGTTGTAACTGCTTGAACGAGATAATATAAAGAATACTTTGTGGACGTATCCCCAGGTTGGGGGTGAACCACAGTAACTCTGTGTACTATGCGGATATGTTTGTCTCTCTCTTGCTAAGTGCTCTCATATGTTTAGATAGATTTATTGATGCTTTATGCTTCTGAGATATGAATAAATTCTAGATATGATACATAAGATGCTAAGTGCTTAATCTATTGAGTATAACCTGTTTATCATTGCTAAGTGCTAGATCTAAGTAATTACTGCAGTGCTCTGTGCTTTCTGTGAAGTGTATTAATGAATGTATGTTAGGAAATAACTGATCCTAAGTGCGTTGTAAGAAAGATAATCACAGATCTGTGTCCCAACTAAGGTTGCAGACACCTGAGTCCTGCAACCACCCCTGCCTCTACCTCGGGTGAGACTTCATCTACTTCGCAGGTGTTGCCGAAAGGGCCAGTAGTTAGGGCTTTGTTGGTGTGCTCTTCAGCGTTGAACCCTGGGTTTTCCCCTGTGCCAACAAATGGTTCCGTTGTCGGGACCTGGAACTGTGATTGCTGGGAACTGAAGAAGAAGAAGCTTTGTGGGAAATAATCTCTTTGCGTATATCTGTTGCCCTAGTGCACAATATTCTGTTTGACCTGTGAAGCTTTGTGACAAGAAAGAGAGGCCAGATCTGAAGAAGAGAGGTCAGATCTGAAGAAAAATAAGTCAGATCTGTGAAGAAAGAGGTCGGATCTAAAAGCAAAAGGTAAGATCTGTAAGCTTTGTGCTTTGATAAAGGTAAGAATAGTTGAAAGTCTTAAATCTGGAAGCTTTGGGCTCTGTAGAAGTAAGATAAGTGAATTTATTTATTTATTTATTTTTTTCTAAAGCATGGATCTAGGTATGTTTGATAGATTTTGTCCTAGCTTCAAAACTAGGGCATTAATAGATGAAAGAAAGTTTGATATGAATAGATCTGATAAGTATAGTGATAGATACATTATACCTATGCATAGAAAGAATTTTGGGACTAACCAATGGATGTAGGATCCTAGAAAGAAATTTTTGCAGGCTAACCATTATGATCCTAGGACACAGTACCTGAAAAGTTGGGGATCATTGAAGAGAAAGAGAGGATTAACTCTTTGTTACAATTGCAGAAGGCCCGAACATCTTGCTAAGGAATTCCCTGGGTGAAGACCCATTTGTCTTTTTTGTAAGGCTATGGACCATGAAGTACTGGATTGCCCTAGAATGATTGCTAGGCTTGAAAAGATGAATATAAAGAAAGCAGGAGATCAAGAGACCAAGATTATAGCAGAAACCCAGAAAGAGTCAGAAAATATATTGCTATAGATGAGAGATACCTTGAATGACCACCAACATGTTAGGCTATCAAATATCTTCAAGAAGAAAGAATAGATCAAAGTGAGAATAGGAGACTTCAACATTGACTGTGTTTTGGATGAAGAAAAACAGGTGAACTTTATGACAGAAGGAACCTGGAAAGCTATAGGAAGACCTGATATGACCTTTCATTAGGAGGAATAGGGTTATTCAGAGGAAATATGGTAAACCTATGTGGAAATCTCACTCAGATATCTATGAATGCTCATGGAGCTTTGACAGAGGAAGATTTTGAGATTTTTAAGTTCGTGGAGGACAATGCCCTGTTTACTATGTTACTTGGTAAACCTTGGATTGAGAAAGATCAAGCCAGAAAATAGGAAGCAGAAAAGGACCTAGAATAACAAAAACAAGAGTTAAGAGACTTTCTGACTAGAAGGATCGCGCAGTTGATTGAAGAATGGGAGAACAGATCAAGGGTTCTTGACCCTAGGAACTTGGATGACGAAGTTGACAAAATGCTAGAAGAACCACAGAGGACTGGAAAATATGTTGGACAAGTAATACCCATGGATCTGAAGAAAGAATCTCAGCACTGCGAAGTTACCATGCCAAGACAAGAAAAGAATTAGAATGAAAAAAGGATGACCGAGACGAAGCTCACTGGAAAGAAGGCTAGAAAACTCATGAAGAAGAAATCGAATTTGGAGAAATTACAGAACGTTCCAGAAGAAACCCCGCAAAAGGAAAACATTCAGAATTTGAGCTTCGCCGGGATAGAAGAACAACGACATATGACACTTTTCCATGTCGAAGTAATATAGCCGTTAGAAGACAATATACCTGTTCCGCTGATGGCCCGAATGACTCGAAAGAAAGTTATGACTTGTTACCTGACCGTTAGACTACACCATAACGGACAAATCAAGAGTTAATGGACCTCCTCATTACAGTAGATCCAATGGATATTTCAGATATTAGCAGCCCAGAAGCTGCGCAGGACACACCTGGGCCTAGTAAGACACAGAAGACAAATAAGACAAAGGAGACGAAGAAAACTGAAGAGGTTCAAGATGTGGATAGTCGCTTTGTAAGGAAAACTTTCGTCACACCAGATGAAGAAGGTAACAATGAAGACCTAGAAGAAGTTGAACAGTAACCAGAAGATGAAGTCTAAGTTCTAAAGAAAAGAAAAGGGTCACCTTCGAAGTCTTATGTTAAGAAGAAAGCCAAAGCAACCATGACCAAGATGAAGACCATGCTCAATCCAGATGACTTCAGCTTTCTCCTCACGACTTTGAATAAAGCTATAGAAGAGATCAAAGAAAAGTAGGAGGCCAAGAAACAGACGATGTACGACATAATCGAAGTTGAGCTCCAAGGAGTACAATGAGCCCTCCAGTCTAACAACACAGTCTCCATTGCACCTATGCCAGAAGGAACACCTGAAGCAGGAGACGAGTCAGTTCAACTTTGCAGGATTGCCGACCTAGTCGAAGTACGCCTTCGAAAAGCAGAAGAATTAACAATGCAGGCCACCTAGGCCCTAAAGCACACACACGAGGAAATCATAGAGCAACGCCAAGCTGCACATCAAGAGAAAGAGGCCATCCGAGAGAAGTTTGATAAAGAATGTGCAAATATCCAAAAGGAGAAGGAGAAACTTCTCGCGAAGCAAATTGGGATCGAAGAAGTTGTCAACAGAGCATTTCTCTCTGTGACTGGCTTAGAACATAAGGCAGAAGAACCCATAGAACGCCAAGTAATGAAGCTTGTTGAAGTCATTCAACAACTACAACAAAGAGTAGTAGAACTAGAGCTCCAAGTTATACCAAGTACTCCACAGTAGAAAGGATTAAGGCACTCACTGAATAATGTAAGAAATTAAGTAGTAGAAGTGCGCAGATACATGAGAACCTATCCGAGAACCCTGAATTTCATAAATTGGAGTCACATCTCCAGGAGGCGAAGTACCAAGCCTAGAAGTTACAGGTACAGTTGAAGGCCCTACCGACCATATAGAAAATGAAGAGGTCTCATGAACAACACGTCGTGCAACAACAGATTCAGATGATCCAAAGCAAGGTCATGGAAGTGACGCAACAACTTCAACCTTTGCAGGATAGGGCATGTCAACTATTCTTAGAGATTGAAAGCCAAGAGACAGACCTAGAACAGGTCATGAACACAACAGAGCAGAGCTTAGAAGGACCAGTTAGTAACACACTCATTCAGGAGTTTTCCAAGCAAGAAGAAGTAGCGAAGCAACAGGTCGAAGTAGCTCGAGCGAAGCTCGAGGCCTTCGAGGCAGAGTTACCCATAGAAGAGTGACTCAGGATGAGTCACAAGTGAGTGTTGGGAGCCTGTTGGCCGTCGACCAAGTTTTGAGGAATACTTGGTCATATTTGACCATTTGGTACTTCGACTGCCTATCAAAGATGGAGTGCATAGCGAAGCAGAGATCACGGGATCTCGCCACCTTTTGTGGAACCTTCTTGGGTTTTTTTGCGAATATTGTAATGGGAAAGGGATGTCAACCCTTGTTTAGGCCTTTTTATATGTATAAATAGAGGTCTAGGCCATGTAAGAAAGGAGGCCCTGTCTAGTCGATAGCTTAGTGCATAAGTTGGATCTATGAGATCAAAAGTCTATGTGACTGTAAGAGCTCTATGCATGATGTAATATTGTTGAGTGCACAGAGTGTTAGAAGGCTTAGTGCTTGGATCTACCCAAGGAAAGAGGATCTAGCGAGCTGCACAGATCTCTTGTCCTGTGCAGGGTAAGGGTCATTGAAGCTCTATGTTGTAACTGCTTGATCGAGATAATATAAATAATACTTTGTGGACATAGCCCTAGGGTGGGGGTGAACCACGGTAACTATGTGAACTGTGCTGATGTGTTTGTCTCTCTCTTGCTAATTGCTATGATATGTTTAGATAGATTTATTGATGCTTTGTGCTTATGAGATATAAATGCATGCTAGATATGATACATAAGATGCTAAGTGCTTAATCTATTGAGTATAGCCTGTTTATCATTGCTAAGTGCTAGATCTGAGTAATTACTACAATGCTTTGTGATTTTTGCGAAGTGTATTAATGAATGTATGTTAGGAAATAACTAATGCTAAGTGCGTTGTAAACAAGATAATCACAGATTTGTGTCCCAGCTAAGGTTGCAAACACCTGAGTCCTGCAACCACCCCTGCCTCTACCTCGAGTGAGACTTCATATACTTCGCAAGTGTTGTCGTAAGGGCCAATAGTTAGGGATTTGTTGGTGCATTCTTGAGCGTTGAACCCAAGGTCTTCCCTTGTGCCAACAGTGACAATTATTTTGAGCTCAACATTCCCCATTTCCTTGGCATGCACCTAGTCTTCAATGTGGCTCTCCATCGGCCATATTTCCCACCATTATTGGACACCTCCGAGATAGCAGAGAAGTTGACACAAACATAGCTCAAACCTTACTACATGCAACATGCATTTAGTGATCCGATTGTGGACACAAAAATCAAGGGCACTCAACAACAAAGGTTCCAGTTTTATCGAGTCATCAAAGCAAGGCAACTCTTGCACCGAGGCAAGTGGCTCACCCAGGGCCAAATTCAATAGAAATTTCCTCATCTGATGGGGGAACTCAACGCAATGGAGACCATTTCTTCCTAAGGAGGGAGGATTGATTCAGGTAGATATCGGTGGCCACCCACCTTTTCCAACTTGCTCAAAACAATTTTTTGGCAATTTTGACAATTTACTATTTTTAGCAGTTTTTAACTTCCGGGGCCATTTTGAGGGCCTAAATGAAGGTTTTTCGAGATAGGGATTCTCATTTATAGTTTAAGGCTCAAATTGAGCCCCAAAAATGAATCTCCTCGACGATACCTTTCTAACGGGCTATCGTGCACCTAAAACGAAGATCGTATGCAAAAGTTATGACCCCGAGAAGTTGATGTACTAACTTACCCAAACGGGGCCCACGTGACTTTTGGCGCTTCATCTCCTAGGGTTAGGTTTTTGGATGTCTAGGGGTTTTGACATTGTTTTTTTTTGTAAAAAGGCCTTCATATCCTCATTGTAATCATCGTTTTGCGAATGAACACAGTCGTCACATCTTTCTCAGAGATAAGCCGCCACCATTCCAGCAAGCTTGTTTTCCGCTACATTTTACAGTTTCAGCTTATTTACTTATTGAATAAAAAACTAGTTTTACTGTATCTCTGTTATTCTGTGTTAAGCATATTTTAATAATTTTTATTCATTTCGTTCTGCTCATAAAATCTGGATCATTTTCATTTGTAGACCTTGAAGTTTTCAAAAGCTTTTGACTTATTCTTGATAAAACAAACTGCAGACATTATTGTATAATCATCAATTAATAACATAAATTATTTCTCACCTTTTAAACCCTTTGTTGTAGTTGGTCCAACTAAATCAATATGCACAATTTTCAGTGGTCTTGTTGTTGAATATTCTTTTGATTTAAACATGGTCTTTATTTTCTTTCCTTGTTGACAATGCTTGCATAAAGTGTTGGTTGGTTTCGTAATATGGGGCATTTCTCTAACTGCTTCATTTTTGCTGAATTTGACAATGTTATCAAAGAGTATGTGACCCATTCTTTTGTGCCATAGCCAACTTTCATCTTCCTTTCCTAGACAACACTTTTCATTTCCAATTTCACTTAGTATATATATGTTGCTTGAAGTTCTTGCAGTGGTTGCAATCAATTTTCCTAAACGTTCTTTTCTTATCTCGCACTTTTGTGAATCGAAAGTAAATTTATGACCTTGGTCACACTTTTGAATCACACTTAGATGATTATGTTTCATATATTCTACTAGTAGAACATTTTTTTCCTTGGTATTCTTATTTCCAATTCTGACTGTGCCTTTTCTAACGATTTTAGCTGAATCATCATTTCCGAAGGAGACTGATCCATCTCTTTCCTTTCTTAATATAAGAAACCTGTCTTTATCACCTGTCATGTGTTTTTAACAACCACTGTAAACATACCAACCACGTTTCTTTTTCTTAGGTTATAGAGCGAGTATGCATTCTTCATTACTATATTGATTCTCATTTCTTATCCATGTTCTCTTCTGAGGTTCTTGTCTGTGACTGTTGTTGTTCTGTTGTGGTTGTCTAGGAGGAACCGTCATTCTACAATCTTTTTCCATGTGTCCAAAGTTGTTACACTTGTAGGATTCCACTTCAGTGCTCAATGATTCAAACCTGTTGTAACTTCTTCTCTGTGTTTCACTAGGCCTTCTTGTATAACCCTTTTGTGTATGACTTTCAAAGTTGTTTATGTTCCTGTTGTTAGCTCTACAATTCATAGTTTTATGTCCAAAATTATTACATGCATAACATAAACCAAAAAAGATAGTTTGATACATGGGAGTTGAAGATCTTCTGAAAGGAGTTGCTCTTCTGAATCCTTCTTCTTCCTGAGGCCTATTTGTTGATTGTTGATTATGAAATTTGAATCTTCTCGGTGGAGGAGTGTCCCTGTAATCTTCCTTGTAGATCTTCCTATCCCCTTTGATTGTTTCTGCATAAATTTTTGGTTATGTTTCTTGTTCTGTTGTTTTGGAGCTTGATCCCTTTTCCATCTGATTGTATCCAGGTCCGGACTTGTCATGATGAGGTTTTTGACTGCTGATAATGTCATCCAAAACTTTTGAGATGTTCTGCATATTTTTCTTTTGAATATCCTTTCTTAATGTGACAATCTCTGCTTCCAAATTTCCAATGATCATATATCTTTCTTCTAGTTGTTCTTTGAGTGTTTCTTCAATTATTTTATCTTCTTCTATTTGAACCTTCAAATTTGTGATCATTTGTTCTAGTTCCTCAGTGTCTTCTTTCTTGTCTAGTTATGCTTGTAGCTTTTTGTTTTTCTTCTTTTCTCTTCTTATAACTTCTATGGCACACACCAATTCTTCTCGGTAGTCAACTTTTATCTCTTCGTATTCTTCTTCGGCCTCTTCATATTATTCTTCGGTGTCTTCTTTGTTAGAGTCTTCTATTGCCATGAATAGAACTCTTTCTGTCTCACTGTCACTGACTTCATCTTCATCTGATGAGGATATGTCTTCTTTGGTGCATAAGCTTTTCTTAAAATCTTTCTTTGTGGCTCTTTTGCCTTTGTATGTTTGTTTGTTATTTGAGTAATCTTCATCATTTCTCTTATTTTTCTTATGAGGACATTTGTTAGCAAAATGACCAATACCATCACAATTAAAACAAATCAATGGAAACTTACCTTTATATTTGTCGTTGGTTCCCTTATTCAATCTTTTGACAAAGTTGGTCGTTTCTTCATCATCTCCCGAGATGTCACTGTTGTTGCTATGTTCTTTTTCTTTTTTCTTTCCCCTTTTCTTTAGCATTTTGGATGCTTTGAAAGTCGCTTCTTTTATATCTGGATTTTCCTGTTCAATTGTCATTTCATATGATGTGAAGATTCCATGTAGTTCGTCCATGCTTATTGAGTCTAGATCTGCTCTTTCTTCTAGTGTTGATATTTTAGGATCAAATCTCATAGGAAGAGATCTTAGTACCTTTTGAACAATTATAGATTCTTTAATTTCTTCTCATAATCCTATGATTGCATTTACTATTTCATCGACTCGTAAGAAGTAAGCTGCAATATTCTCATCTTCCTTCATCTTTAGTTGTTCAAAATGACCTCTGTAAGTTTGAAGCTTTGTTGCTTTGACTTTTGAATATCCTTCATAAATATTTTGGAGCTTGTCACAAATCTCTTTAGCGGATTTACAATGTATAAATTTGGTGTATACTGATTCACAAAGACCATTCAAAAGTGCATTTGTGGCTTTGGAATTATTTTTCCCGAGTTTCATTGCTCTTTCATTTGTCAACGAAACTGATGGTTCTTTGTATCCATCTACAACTGATTGTCAAATTTCAAATCCTTGTGCCTGTATATATGTTTTCATCATTCTGCTCCAAAATGCATACTTTTGTCCATCAAATTGTGGTATTCCATTTTTATACATGTTGTTACTCTCCATGATCTACCTTTCAGTGGTTAAACTGATTTCTAAAGGAACTTGTTATGATACCAATTGTTGGATTACTGAGAGGGGGGGTGATTCAGTAATAGAAAATTTTAAACCTTTTCAACCATATAATGCAAGTGTTATATCAATGTAGCATTATTATCCAATAATTGCAAAGTAAAAAAACAATGAACAAATGGGCAATCATACACATACATAGTACACCAATGTTTTTACGTGGAAATCCAAAGCAAGAGAAAACCACCGAATTCTTTTTCTTATATGTCTTGAAGAATTACATTCATTGGAAGCACTAACTTCCTTTGTTTTCCAGCTACAACTGGAAGGAGACTCCAACCCCCTAGTTTCTTAGGCTACAACCTGAGGAAATCTCAAACTCCCCAATTATATGGCTACAACCAGAAGGAGGCTATGACCCCCTATGTTCTCTAGCTACAACCATAAGGTGGCTACAACCACTTGTCCTTGCCCCGTCCAACCTCCTTGACGTAGAGGTAGAATGATGGAACCACTGTCACACTATCACTGTGAGATATACTGTTGTAAACCTGTACCAATCAACCTGTACCAATAACTTGTGACGACATGTACCATACATCAACCTGTTCCTCAACTTGTACCATAAACAAATGCATCAACCATGCACAAAACATGTACAAATACCCTATCACAATAACCTGTCCAAACAACCTGTAATCAACCTATACCATAAACAAGTGCATCAACCATGCACCAACCTATACCTTAACCTGTACCATCAATGAGTGCATCAACCATGCACCAAATATGTACCAATAATGCATCAAATACACATCAAATATGAATCATCAAGATGTACCAACATCATCAAGTATACACCTCATGTATGTGCCAACTCATCAACTACTTGTCTCGACCATGTACCTCAACCATACACCAAGTACATATCCCAATATAACCATCAAAATTTCTCTAGCAATACATCACACTATCCATAACCAAATACCATAAACCCTTACATCAAACCATGTGCCACAACGTCACTTTTATGTAGCCTCAAGCTAAACCAACAACTTCAACAACACATCACAAACAAAAGACCAATACCCATATGCCAAATACCAACAAAAAAATATCAATTGTATCCCTCAACAAATATGATATATACAGCAATATTGAACATCCAATACCATCTCAAGAGCTAAACTGTAATGATCCCAAGCCAAATTCTTTCTTGGAATCACTAACTACTACTAATTTATTGAGTTTTTAAGTGCATACAAGATTCATCAACACATGGAGATCACAATATATTCAAGATGTAGAAGCGCAAGCAAAGATCTAACCTTTTTATTATGAGCAATGTAAGATCAATACAATAGATGGCCGATCTAGCATAAACCTCAGATGTAGAAGGCAAGAAGATCTAACCTTTTATTATGAGCAATGTAATACAATAGATACCGATCTAGCATAAACCTCGATGGTCGTAGACAAGCAATAGATATGAGTGCTACAAAATGCTCCCATAATACAAAATGAGTCTCCAAAGGATGGATATACAATGAAGACTAAATCAAGCAGACTTGAGCCATACTAATGCTCAACATCCAAGATGGAAAGTGCCACAGCCCCTGCTAGAATGTTGATGCCCTGAATAATTCTTCCCTGCCACTAAAAGTGTCCAATCATCCCAGAAATATGCTAAATGATAGATCGGGTAACCGCATGTTCCTAGATGTCCAAATTCCCAAATCCAATTTCTCAGCAAACTCAGAGATTCTAAATTTCCACCTAACAAAAAAGCCCCATCGGATGAGACCTAAACCCAGATGGTTTGACTCGATGAAGGAGATCTCCAAAATGATCTCGAATTCTCCAAGAATATAGGGACGGTGATGGTAAGAACAACCCAGTTCGAATTTCCAAGATCCTCAATCACCGTGAGATAAGGAAATCTCCATCAATGGTGTCTCTAATTAGATGATCAAACCCCAGTGTTCGTCTCTGATGAAGGGCTTCCAAATGCTCAAACTTCAAGAATATAGATCGGATATGAGTAACCCGTGGGAGAAGTTTCAAAGCCCGTGACTGCCAAATCTCCCTAGATCCGAAGTTTCACCTAATCACGTGGATGTCCCTATGGCTTCAGACGCCCCTAACTGGCAGACAAATGTAGAATGATGATAACCCTCCGTAAAATCCCTCAAACTGATGGTACTTCCCCTTCAAGTGATGGAGATGGATGAGACCAGAATGGTGTGGGAGGAGTCTTTCATCCCCGGTGCTGCCAGGGAACAAGGTGGAGGAATATTTCACCACCAGTTGTCTACAAGTGTTTGTACAGAAACCTCCTAAACTCAATGCTGCTCACATAAGAAATAAATGCTAATCCAAACTTAATGAGTAATAGAAAATCCTACCCCTTAATACTTATAATTCTCCTTTTCCCTTCTTATATTTCTCTGCTGAGTTAGGTTAACCCTGTACAATCTCTATTGTTCTCATGATATCTAATATTACCTCTTATCCTTTCCCTTCTTAAGTCAACTTAAAAATATAACTTTTAACTTCTTGACTTTCCCCCCTTCAATGTGAGACTATGACCTAGTGGGGGTGCCCAGGCCACTGAGTCTCCTCATCACCTCTCTAAGAGGTGGGGGACATTACATAAACCCTAGCTCACAAAACATACCTCAAACAAGATGTGTCATATCTCTCATAAATAGACCCCAACCATGTTGTTGACGCGATTTTTTTGCCGCACTTTTTCTGTAGCGAATTTTCTGCCATGATTTTTCTGCCGCACGTTTTCTGCTGCGATTTTTCTGTTTCACTTTTCCTGCCGCACTTTTTCTGCTGCAATTTTTCTCTATCATTAATACCTTCCCAAATAACCTTTCACAAAATATATATTCAAGTGTGATTAAATGAGAGAGCCTTGCCTCTTATTTATACTTTCATGTAACATCCCACTTTCCTTGTTTTAGGGAGTTCTCCATTAACTTTATTATTTAACTAATTTCTTTTGCAAACACTTTGAATTTTTGGGGCTTCTAGATGACTCATAAGGGTTCTCCAACTTCACATGGCCATAACTCTCTAACTGTGAGGAGTTATGTGGCGTTCCACATACCACCGGAAATGACATGACATGTACTATCCATCTAGAATAGTATTACCTACAAATATATCAAAACTCATATCATTATCCATCAAACAAACTTGTGTCAATTACCCAAAACTTTGTGCTACCAAAATTCCCTACCGGACTTTCTTCAAGGGTTGACATCAATGGAAACTAACCCAATTAATCAACAATAATGTGAACAAGTCTACTATAATAAGACTTAATATAAGCTATCACTTCTAGAAAGATCTTCCTCAAGAATGTTCTTTAGAAGATAGAATTAGTATAAATAGGATTAGAAGGCATGGGAAAGTCTTGTCTTGAGAATTATTGTTATAGATCTCATCTCTATTGGAGGTTTCCCCCTCGAAGAGGCAAGTGAACTTGGATTTCTATCAATAAAGGTATCATTGTTGGTGTTATTGCTCTCTATATTTTGTTGTTATGCTGGTATTTATCACAATATTTATGTTTCTTCTTTATATAATACATTTGATACCTTACAAATTGTTACAAGGAGGTCATGCATTTCATGAGGTTAGCAGTGGATCATCGAGTGACATCATTGATTCATTGAATTGTTATGAATATGCTATGTAGTGCATGAGGTTAGAAGAGGATCATTAAGTAGCATGGTTGCTTTGTTTCCACATGGAATTATTTATCTGCATAAGCCAAAGTTGCAAATTACCTCTTCATCTTCCTCATTTCCATCCTAGACCCCTAATGACCTTTCCATGTCTCCCTATCTATATCCCATTTTCTAGCCTTTACCTTCCATTTAAAACTTTACCCTAGGATCCATTCTCTCAAATTACACACATAATACCTTTTGGCATTTTCATTGCCCATTTAAGAAGTATGCTAGTTATAGAAAAAACCATGAGAATGACAAGTATTCCAAAAGCGGATGTATATGTCATTGGTCATAAATAGTGGTGTAAAAAGCATGGACAGGAAGGTACTCATGTTAATTACAAAGTGAAATAGAAAAGGTGATTAGGATCCTTTCTTTGGTGTTACCATAGGGCATAGAGAGTTATATATGATTTCCTACAAATGTTGTGACAAATTTAATCCATATGATTTAAACATAGGTGAGAATCATCCCATTAATTATGGACATTATTGTTGACCAAAATTTGGTCATCTATATTTTCCCACTCTTGGATTGATAAAAAAAATCATATCGAAATATGCAAATTTTTGAACTATTATAATTTCGTTATGTGGTCCCCGGTCTCAGATTCATCACACATTTTTCGGATCAGAAATTTGAGTTTGTATGCTCAAGATATCTAGGTTTAAAGTTTAAGGCAGAAAAATGTGTCTCTTTCATGTGGAATAAAGCTAATATTTTGGAAGCGCTTATAATTTTTTTGGGGGGTTCAAGTCCCTTGAAAATATTGTTTTGCTGGGTTCAAAATCCATAAAAAATCTTCATGGCATCTCTCGTGGGAACATGCCATTCTCCTCTACTTAGTTTTTATTTGAGTTATGGAAATCGGTCGGACTCGCCATAAATCCCTCACCTATCCACTTCATTCCCCTCACGTTCGTCCCCGACAAACTCACCTCACTCCCCAACCCTTCCCCACTCTCCACATTTCCCACTCCCTCACTTCCACTCCCTACAAAATCCCCTCTCCATTTCCTCACCCCTCATCCCTCGCATTCCCATACTTAATTTTGTTTTGAGTTATGGAAGTCGGACAAACTCGCCATAACCCAACTCACTCCCTCCTCCTCACTTCCCAACTCGCCAACCCTCCCCTGAGACTCTCACCTCACCTCACCTCTCCCTCACCTCACCTCACCCTATGTCACTCCCTTTCACTCTGCTCCCTACATTTCTCCCTCCCATATTCCGCCACCTACACTTCTACCCTCCCCCCTACACTACCCTTTCCCCCTTTCCTACATTCTCATGCCTCCCATGCTTAACTCCTTTCATAAAAATTTATTATTATTATATTACTCACCTTTTAACTTTTCCATTTTATACATTATTTTATTTAACCCACATGTAACCTTATGCCATGTGCCCAAATCTCCTTGGATGACATGGAAATATGTTTAAGCCTATGGAGGAGTGCCACATGGAAGCCAATTAATTGGAGACACATGGAAATATATTAATGGTTGGACGAAATTTAATCCAAGGGCCCAGATTTATCCACGAATTTTGACCAATGGTGGCTGAGTCATGATCTTGCAGAGGCCATAACTTGAGCTTCGGGTGTCAAAATCACACAAACTTTATACCGTTGGAAAGGTATTTGACTACCAAATATCCTTGCCTTTCCATCTGCAAATTATAGTTGAATCTTTTGACATAATTCTCAAGGATATCATCTTCCTTTTGTGTCATTTTGAATACTTCCTCCCTCCTTTCTTTGTATTTACAATAATATTGGTACTTTTCCAAGAATTTATGCATCATTTGGTCCGATGTGTGGATGTTGTCCTTAGCAAGGCCCATGAACCAACATATTGCAATGTTCTTGAGTGTGGTAGGGAAAAGTTTCAATTTCTGAGCATCCAACACGTAATCATAACTTTTGCAAAGCATGTCGAATTTGAAGAGGAAGGTGTTAGGGTCTTCTTTAGACGGGCCATGAAAATTCGCCAAGGTTGAGTGAGGGATATTCTTCATTTTGGTCTCTTTATTTGATACTCTAATTGGAAATCCGAAGGAAGAGGTATCTTCCTTGACATTTTTGTGTGCCATCTCACTCCAAGGACTTTCTTCTACTTTTAAAGGTGCTTTAGGAAAGATGAACCCCCTTGAGTGGTAGTGTTCATTGATCAAACCCTCTAAAGGAGGGACATTTTTTGCATAGAACCTTGTACAACCTCATATTCTTGAGTGGAGATATCAGGTCTCTTCTTGGAAAGGAAACTTGTTTCACGTGACAAATAGTTTGGCTAAATGGGATCCTTTCCCTCTTGAGAGTGACCAACAATATTAGCTTTTTAGGGTTTTTTCGATGAACTAATGAATCTACCTTGTTGATCCCTAACTCCATGCCTAGAAAAGGATAGAAAAAAATTCTACAAATTGTTGAAAATAAATCATATCACTCAATCTACTGAAATGAAAAATCCAAACAACAACTATACTTTTGACAGGTAGCCGACAACGACACCAAAAGTGACAAACTTTTCAATTACTCCTTAATTTATTTAGTAAGCAACTGAAGAGTTGCGCATTTGACTATCAATCTTAGGTATTATTGAACTTACGAACTGTTGTGTACTGTATATGAAAGTATATTGTTGTAATTTCCAATGAGTTATATTACGTCGAATGAATGTCACAAGGAAATATGTAAAGATGCTTTATCAAGTCACCAAACTAAACTACTTCTTGTAATCAAATCCATTTTTGCAGGAAAGTAAATGTCACCCTTGTGTGGAAGTAAATCACTCTTGCAGGAAGTAAATCACTCTTGCAGGAAAGTAAATCACACTTGTGGAAAATTAAATCACTCTTGCGGGAAAAGTAAATCACACTTTGTAGGAAAATAAATCAAATTTGCAGGAAAAGTAAATCACACCTTCGAGGAAAGTAAAGGTGGCTTGTTCAAGTATTAAGATGATCTTGAGTAGTGTGACATGGATCATGTACTGATATGCAACAAACCTCAAGATATAGGAATAAAACCACACTCTGCTTGTAATCAAATGGAATAAACTATCTCGAACTGCAAATCATACAATTGTTAAGTAGAAAGCTAAATGTTGTAATGAATAGTTGCAACAACTAGAGTTGCAGTAACGAGAGTTGTAACAGCCAAAGTTGTAACAACAAGGGTTGAAAAAGTAGGAGTGGAAACAACACTAATTACAACAACCCAAGTCACAACATCCGGAATTGAAGCAAAGGGAATATTAAAGTTGCAACAAAGTAAAATAAAGAAATTGCTGGAAATAAATGAATATATGGAAAATATGCTACAATTGTTCACTCATCAATTAGAAAACGATACCCTGCAACATTAGTGATGAGATACTACAATTAACAAGATGTTGATAAAGAAATTGCTGCAAATAAATGAAAATATGGAAATGATGCTACAATCAAAAAATGATACCCTGCAACGTTAGTGTTGAGCTACAACAATCAACAAGATGTTAATAGAGGAATTGCTAGAAATAAATGAAAATATATAAATAATGTTAGACTACTTCTACAAAATATAGAACATATAAATAGTACTGAGCTAAGGAGGGGGCCCTACCTCCTTAGACGAGGTACTGGTCTAAGAATGTAGTAGAATGATTAGATATTCAACCACACCCTTAAATAGATAGGAACTAAATGAAACTTGTATTAAACAAAAATGTATAAAGAAATACAATGTTGTATACAAGTTTTCTTCTATTTTTTCTCCATTGTCCCTTGGATCTGAGAGAGAATGGATCTTTATACAATAAGTTATACCTAAATTAATCAAGGAAATTGATGGATAACCATGATAATTAGGTTGTCTAATCTCGTTACATTATTTTCTCCAAAAGATGGAAAAAATCAGGTGTGTGTTGACTAAATCAGCCATGGAAATGGGTGGATGAGTTTTTGATTCCTTTCTAGCACCCAATTTCCTTTGTCCTGTTCCTGCATGGTTTTTGACCGAATGGTCGATCCCTAGTGAAAGTTGTGCAGTAGAATGATGATTTGTTACGGCAGGTGCGGAGTTGCAACAATGGTCTTGTAGTGAGAGTTGTGGAAATAGTAAGTTGCAACAATGGTCATGTAGTGAGAGTTGCAGCATGGCGAGAGTCACAACACTGAGAGTTGAAGTAATGGAGAGTTGTAGTACTAAGAGTTGCAACACTGAGAGTTGCAACAATGATAAGGATAGTAAGAACAATGTTAGTAATCCAAATTTGCATTTGCTCATACTCGTGAGTTGTAGCTCTTATATTGGGAAGGTACCTGTGCAACCTTGTTCCTGTATACTATTGTTAGCACAAAAGGTGATAATCTCCTGAAAATGCATAAAAATAAGTATTGAAATGGCATGTTGAGAGGGTAATTATACCTTAACAAAAAATACATCATTGTGGATGAAACGTGTATTAATATGGAAAGGGAAATGGAGAAAAGGTGTACAAAAAGTGTTGGACAAGTGCGACAAAGATGTCAATTTGAGCACTCGTCAAAAGTATCACAACTTTAGTGATTTATTTCTAGACATTGTTCGAAGTTGGATGTTTGAACCAATGAATAATTTTGAGGTGATATACCAAGGAATTTGGTTTGTAATCCATAAATTATATATAATTGTGAGTCTTTCTTGAGTTTCATCTAGTGTAAGGTACTCAACCTTAACAAATATCAATATAATAAAATATTCATTGCATTCATAATCAACTAAAAATGTATTGAGGGTTTGTTTCCCCTCTAGGCATAGTGCCAACCAATAATCAATGCCCCATTCATTGTCTTTTGGGGCAAGCACTGTGTATATGTGTCCTATAAAAATGCAATGCATGGTTAGATATAAGTGTGTAGGAGTTTGATAAGATAGATAAATCACAAACTCTAATAGATTGTAATAAAATATTTTGAACTCTTTCCTACCATAACATACCTGGTTGTACAAGATTGAAGATAGGATCATAATTTGGTGAAATAGAAGATCGACTCTCCTCTAACTAGGTTTATTCAAATAATACACATGGGTCTATTGCAAGTGCTATGCAATCCCATGCATTAACCTAGTCTTTTGATTCACAATTATCCCCAATCACCACTAGTACATGTGGTCCGCAAAAGAAAACGAGTTTTTGCATCCATATTTCAAATGCAGGGTTGTTTGAGCTTCAAACTAAGCGTAATCTACAATTTACATGTATCATGTTAAACAATATGCATGTGACCAATCTACAACAATCACCTCCAAAATAATTATATGTGCATGTCCTCTCTTAATTGATTCCTCTCACCTTCTTTTTCCCTCTATCATTACTATATAACACCAATGGACTATAGATTTTTCATCTCGAATGGGGGAATTTGTTATAAAAAAATTCTCCTTTCTATGTGGTGAGGTTTTGATGCATGCACTAGCTCCATCACACTCACCTTTCCCATGCCTAGTCTCATAATAGTTATAATATGTAGTACATTACATTTTTGTGCAACAAACTCAACCATTGAAATACATGGACATTTTTGAATTGGCGTACACAACCTTTTGACCAAATCCAATGTCAGTCCATCTGTATATGATTTCTTATTCCAACACTTAGTTTCTTTAGCAATGTAAGCACTTAATCACTTCCATATAACACAAACAACCTTTATGTTATTATTTAGAAATGAAATTGAATCCATGCATCTTAGACCCTTTTTTTCTAATAAAATTGTTGCAACCTTTGAATTTCATTTTTTCACATTTGTATTTAACCATTTGAATTTCAAATTTTATCATTTCTATTTAAAAATTGATAATATTAGATGCCATGTCATCACTATACATACTAAACCACTTTGTTATTGATTTCATCAATATAATTGATTACTTGAGGCTCTTTTTTTAGTTTGAAGTTCTATAGAAATAGTACATATTTTCATAGGTTATTACAAAATTGAAACATACAATGATTTTAAGGTTGTCTTAAATATGGACGCGATATATCTAGAACTATTTGAATCAATAATATATTTCAGAATCTTTCATTAAGATGATGTTCATCACCTAAAGATTTCATTGTAATATAATTATGATTGTTTTTTTTATTGATAGTAATCTCTTTTAAGTATATAGTTCCAATCATTATTCATAGTGAGTGTGCAATATTCTCTGAATCCAAATTCACTACAATATAAAAATATCTTGTTCTATGGTGAATTTTATGAGACATCATTTACTATAGACATAAAGTTTGAATGAAGGGTTACTAGAAGCCAATGGAAATGGAATGGCATTATTGAATTCAATTAAGATTAAAGGAATAGGGCTATTTGAAGTAGCTAGGTGACATTAACTTTTAATATTGTATTGGAGCAACAAACATTGGTATAATTCATCCCTTTGGTAATCACATTAATTATTAGTTTAATGTGATTACCAATTTTAACCAAAAACCATATCTCTATAATCATGCCATCAAGTTTAGAGACATTATAACAAATAAAATTGGAATGCGCTGAGAGGATAAAATAAAGCACAATAAATTGGAATGCGCTGAGAGGATAAAATAAAGCACAATCATGTATGCCAGAGCAGGCCTTCCAATAGAAAGAAGAGCAATTGATTTGATTACCTTCTGTAAAAGTTTTAAAAATCTTAAAAATGATACCGGAAGGAGCAGCGAGAAAACTTTTGGACCTTAAAAAGTGAAGAGAAGAAGTTTATAGCTCATCACAATTCTTTGTTCTTGAAAATTGGGTCTTTTACAAAAGTTAAAAACTCGAATGTCAAAGTCTATTTGTTAGAGATACCTGAATTTAACCCTAGAAATACTACCCATCACCGGTCATAGTTTTCTCTATCCAGTTCTTGATTTATGTTATTGTAAATTATAGTATGTAAGGAGTCAACTACAATGTCAATTGTTAG
>SNQJ01S0085045.1:0-17041 GCA_010110895.2 Picea sitchensis
GCTTCCTTTTGAATTTGTTAATAAAACAAATGATATCATATTAATATTGATGATGATTTGGAAAAAAAACAAAAACATTATTATAAACAAGGTTATATGGTAGTGTACATGTGCATTCAACACTGTTTATATTTTAAGGTCACTGTCAAGTCATACCAAATTGGTGTATGAGATTCCCTTGTTTGTGGGACAAGGGACCCCCTCTGGATTTGAACTTGTGACATATTAAGAGGAAACACATGTTCTTAACCATCATATTTTTCCATATACTATATATATAAAAAAATATGATATTTTTCCATTTCATTTTACTTTTTAGTCCTTAATTTTTCTATTATAGAAATTTTATTAAAATAATCAATATACCCGGATCTTAAGATTTCATTGGTAGATTGTTTTCTTACTTTAATATTATTCAGATAACATAAACTATCACAACCTATATGAAAATGGAAATGATCTGTCTCCATATTTATCTTAATCTTAGACATCATATTTAAAAAATTATACATGTATATACATATTAACTAAACATTAAAATATAGCAGAGAGTGTTCATGAAAACTGCATGCCTTTAAACATTAAAATATAGCAGAGACTATCCATGAAAACTACAACATTGACAGGAGAAGGTTTTCCACACTTGTCTAGTTGAATTAAAGCCAGAGCAACGGTTTTTGAGACGGTTTTGGACAGTATTTTGGGGCGACTACAACTCTGGAGACTTTGACCAGATCTAGAGAATCGTGTAATTGGTAAAATTGGAGATTGTACTCTGAAATTTTGTAGCAATAAAATTTTGGCCGCAGGTGGCCAATCCTGTGACCAAGCCGTGGGCATTCCCACGGCTTGGCCACAGGGCTGGCCACCTGCGGCCCATCCTTTAAACATTAAAATATAGCAGAGACTGTCCATGACAACTACAACATTGACAGGAGAAGGGTTTTCCACACTAGTCTAGTCGAATTAAAGCCAGAGCAGTGGTTTTTGAGACGGTTTTGGCCAGATCTAGAGAATCGTGCAAGTGGTAAAATTGGATATTATACTCTAAAATTTTGTAGCGATAACATTTTGGCCACGGGTGGCCAGCCCTGTGACCAAGCCGTGAGCATGCCCACGGCTTGGCCACCCATGACCCAGTCTTTAAACATTAAAACATAGTAGAGATTGTCCATGAAAACTACAACATTGACAGGAGAAGGTTTTTCCACACTAGTCTAGTCGAATTAAAGCTAGAGCAACGGTTTTTGAGACGGTTTTGGACATTATTTTGGGGCGACTATGACTTTGGAGAATTTGGCCAGATCTAGAGAATTGTGTAAGTGGTAAAATTGGAGATTGTACTCTGAAATTTTGTAGCGATAAAATTTTGGCCACGGGTGGCTAGCCCTATGACCAAGCCATGGGCATTCCCACAGCTTGGCCACAGGGCTTGCCACCCGTGGCCCCCTCACAGTCCAACAATACAAATAATTACATTGAAACCATATATTTTAAAACTTATTACTAATTATATTATCTACAGTATAGAAACTCACCTGTTGTTTGGTGCATCCACGCTCGCAAACGCAACGATGACCCCTGCACTCACGACCTCACGATGACCCCTGTGCTCACGACCTCCCGACGACCTCAGATGCGCAACCTCCTCACAGACGAGCTCACGAACTCATGACCTCTGCTCCCAATAAACGACAAAATTTTTTGTAAAATGTTTCAATATCGATGTGTGGTTAATATATAAACAATATTTTGGCCGAAAGATTGTTCGGCCGAACAAATTTTCGGCTAAAAATTTGTTCGAACGAACTATCTTTCGACCGAAAATAGTTCTGCCGAACAATTGTTCGATTGAAAGAGGATTTTCGGAAAGAAAATATCTGGCCGACTAAATTTATACATGCAAATCGAGGGGGAGGTTATTGCACCGTTCGATTTGACATTTATGTTTTCGGCCGAAAAATAGTTCGGCCGAAAACAATATCTTTCGACCGAAAAATATTATTAGTTCGGCTGAAAAAATGTTTTTTGGAATTTTGAAGACCTGATTGTCACGAAAGTGTAACCCACCTCTGTGATTTCACCCCAAGATAACAAGTTAGCTTATCTATATAGTTCATAAATTCCCCAACATTGGAAACCTATACTATAAATAGAAAAACCAATATCAATGACAGTAAAGACATGTCATTTGAAAAAAAAAAATTGAATTGAACTTGCATGTGCACAAACAATTTAGAGGTCGAAAGGTTTAATAATCAACGATGTTTCATTTGACCCTACTAGGATACAAATACAAGGATTATTATGCATAGCTCTATCTTTTGTAAGAAGCACATAATCCTTATATTTGCTAAATTCTCTTACAAAGGATAATTTCAAGGTCAAACAAAAAGTTGATATTGAGATGTAACGCCTTTAGAGAAGTGCAAGGTGGAATCTAGAATATGATTACCAGTCCATACAATCATAATCACCCATTTCAATTCTTTCACTAAAGGAACGTAGTCTAAATGCACATATTAATGACATACTCAATGACTATGACACAATGCAATATGATATTCTATTCCTGCAAGAAATATACATGGAACTATGCATGAAATATGAACAACTTACAAACTTAAATTGCATATCAAATTGCATTAAACATGGAGTGATGATACTTGTAAAAAAACATATAATAGTTTTGGAACATATGCATTTTGAAGGACAAAATGTAGAGGAATTGTTGAAAAAGGTAATATTTCATGAATCACAAATTGAAATACTGAATATACATGATGCACCACATGCAACTTTGACCAACATAATGAATACCATTGCAAAATCATTGTATCATTTATGTTTGAACAAAATCATTATCATTTTAGGTGAATTCAATATTGAAATGTTACAAAACAATGACAAAAAAAAAAGAAAATTAGATAACTACATGTGCAATTACAATCTCCATATCCTGTGGGATAAGATAAATCATGTATAAAAAATGTTAATTTATCATGTATGGTCAAATGTTTCTAATGGATAATCAAATTACTATATGTTAGACACATATTGGAATGACCATGATACAATTTGTCTTGTGATTGAATTATTAAATGCATATAAAACTTATTACAAAATATCATATTTACATATTTCAAAACATACTTTCATATATATTTTACATATATACAAAACTCCCGTCTCTTTGCATTGGATCAGAAAAGTATATCATATATGACGAAATGTTGGTATAGTACATAAGTTGCTCATCAATAATAAAAAAAAAAAATCAACACTTTTAGAAGAAATAAAAAGAAACACAAACATGGAATGGGAAATAGAAAGGTACATGCTTCTATCTCTATCTTTATTGTATTAATTTTCATCTCATTTATTATGTATTAATATTGCATATTGTTCCTACATAATAGCTCATTTTCATGTACATTGTATTACACGCATTACCAACATCGAAACAGACATAATAATTGAATAAGAGGAAGAATTCATAAGTGACATAGGGGAAGAAACTCAACAACAAGAAGGTATGTCCATAATGATTATGAAGCCCATACAATGCACATGCTTATTTAGTCATTGTTTAGTGACACTAGCTACTTATTCTTGATTATAAACAACAAAGATGTTATCATGTTTTAGTATCATGATATGTTATATTCCTATTGTGTATGCCAATGTTTCAAGGTTTTGTTATTCCTAAGAAATATGTAAAAGTGGAAGATGTGAAAGAAATACAGAATATACTATACATGATTTCTCTTCACATAGTCAATGTACAAATATTTACATCAGGAAAAGTTGGACAAGTGAGGAAAGAATGAACAATCAATCATCACAAACATCACAACAATGAAAAACAAACATGTAAATATTCATAAATTATGTTTATATTACATTTGGAAAATAAACATGCTTACTTATTTATCTATGACACAATAGAAATGTTGATGTCATATACAACCATTGTTTTCAGTTCAAAACAAATATTATTAGGTACAAGTGAAGCAACCGACATAGTGCAACCTACACAACTTAAAAGGTATGTATATGAATCTCCAACCAATAAAACTCATTTAAATTGTGAAGCTAAAATAAATTTATATAAAATGTCATTTATATCATTTTTTTTGTGAAAACACTATCAACATGCCTAGAACTACATCTCCAAATACAATATCGATAGAAGAATGGAACATTTTTCAGACTGCAAAAGTAATCATCAGGGAGATAATGGTGATATAAAACACATATTTGGACAAAGAAAATGGGACATGTCACATTTCGTGTGTTAATATGAAATATGAGAAGAGAATGATGGCAGTCACATTGATTGTCCTTGCACACCTTGTTTGTATTGGAATATCCATTACAAACCTCAAAATATTACCAAAAACTATCTATGATCATTGTGTTTGTGATTGTATTATATTTCTTGATGAATCAATTGGTGTAGAAATAGTTCCCACAACTTGTACCGAATACGATTTCATACGAGACACAACAATAAGGAAATTTGCAGAAAATAAAGGCATTTACCTTACTGGAAGAATTGGTGTTGCCATTACACTTTCCAAAAAAAATGGGCTTGCTATATATTTTTCATATAAAGGATTGTGACTCGGACAACATAAAAGCAATGGTACTAGTTTCCATATCCAGTTTTTTTTATTTCACATGCTAATATGTCCCCAATCAAATTACATAAATATTATACTCTTCTATGTTATAGCTCAAGTTGTTTGACACATATGCACTTTTTTTTTCTTCAATGTAACAACAATTTCAAAAAGGGGAATTTCATTTGATGTTTCTTAAAAGTATAACCAACAAGAGAGATGTTAAAGAAAATATCTTCTAGACATTGCAATCAACATTCATGATAGAGCAATGAATGGGCATAGTACATTATTTGAAGAAACTATCTCAACAATTGTTATAAGTATACATATACATCTCCGTTTGCAAGCTCGCTATATGTATGTATGTATGTATTATATATGTATAATATGCTGCTCAACCAATATATGGTGGATATGTTGTTTCATGCAATATTGTTAGTAATGAATAGTGAATATATTGTTTCATACAATATTATTGTATGAAACAATATATTCACTACTATGCCATGTACATGATGGCGCAATACCCTCCCCCTCTTTCCTATCTCTCCTATATGGGGGGATTCTCGACCTCCTGGTGTAGGATTGTTCAGTCACCTGAGTTGAATCGACTCTTTGTTTCCCTGCTAGAACGCAATGTAAATTTCACAAGTCCCTTTTTCTCCAAAGTGCGGGTCCTATCAAACCCCATGGCTCTCTTCTTGGCCCCTTTGAAGAAAGTGGTAGTGACACTAGTTCTCTGTGCTAGGCCCCTTTTATCATATGACCTTAGGTTGTGTCCTGGAGATAAAACCTTGATGGGAGCTTCGGGCTTTGGGCTTCATACTTTTTTCAACAACCAACTTCTAACATGCCAAACTCCAAATCGATGAATACAACTAGGTGTGAGGATGAACGGTCCCCATCACTTCCCTAGATCCACGGTTGTGATCTTCTTTAAACTTTGTCCTTTGAGAGTCTTTCCACATGTCTCTACTCTAATTTCTTCCATAGTACCACTTCTCCAAAATGTGTGGATCTTCTCCATGTGTCCATTCCATATCTAACGACCTGGATTCACTCTGATCTTCGCGACTTCGTGAAATTTTCTCTTTTCTCTTGGAAAATATTCGGGAGCTCTAACTCCCAGATCTCCTAATATTTCTCCACTAGTCCTCTCCTAACAATGGGATATTCCGCTTGCCTTCGAGACTTCACAAGTCCTCCCTCCTGTGCAAGCTTAACACTTATCTTCCCAAGACTTGGACTGTTCTTCGCCTTTTGCACTCCTTGCAGAATTATGTGCATGATGACGCTAGGCCTCTTGGGAATTTACTCAGCTCAAACCTTGAAGTTTCTCACTCTCCTACGTCCCCCTAAGGGTATTCTGGTGCCCTTCTGGAAACTTCATGCTCTTCTTCCTAAGATTGTAATATGAACTTACTTTGTATTTGGCACACTCCTTGCACTCGATCAGGCCATCATAAGACTTCTCGCAACACTTATCCAAGTGTTGGCATGATGCACTCCTTACACAGGTCTTACTTTAGTGTTTCTGAATTCTTTCAGATTTACCAAGGCAACTCCTTTACCCCGCTCAACGCACACTTGCAGAGCTTCTTTCCCTCAGAGTGTTCAACAACTCTGGGATTTTCTCAAGTCGTCAATACTCCAGAATGTATTTTTTTTGTGCGCGCTCGCACCTACTCAATGACCTCCTGGCAGAGTATTATAGAGTATTCAACAACTTTGTTCTACGCTTCCTCCTGCATAGACTTCCCTCCAATGTATTCAACAAACTTGAATTTCTCCCTTGATTATGTGAATTATAATGGTGTGCCCTCTTGACATGTTCTCCTTTGACTCAAAAGAGTTGAGAAACGCACTCCTTGCATTGACTCACCGGGTTTCAAAACTCTATTGTGCACTCCTTGCACTTAGCCTAAAGAACCAAAACTAATTCAACAAATTCATAGATAGAGGATTCTATCTTTATCCCTATAGATGAATCCTAACATACACATCTACGTCATAGACAAACATAACCATAAATGAAATTCATCAATAACATCCATGAAACAGGAAATTACCAATAGTGGAATCTATTATTTTCTATTAATGAAAGAATGCCAATTACAATGTATGAGTCTGGACTGCAACTAAGTCTTGGCTCTCAAAAAACTCTTAGCTTACAATAATTTTCCATTCATATTCAACCGCCTCTACCAGGCATACAATAAAAATAGTTATACAAGAGGGGCTCAACGAGGTTTCCCTCCAAGATACACTAATGGTGTCTAATCACCATTTAAAAAACTTGACTAATGAGGAAGAAAAAAATGAGTGGAAATCTGATCCGAATCGGATCCATATTCCTCCTACCACCAGCCACTTAAGGAAACCTCATCTACAATTTGTGTGAGAGAACAAATTGGCTCTTCCAGCCTAACAAAATTAATTTCCTTAATTTCAATTTAAATTTCGAAGGAAAAATGAGAGGGCGATGCCTCCCTCTTCCTTGAATGCACACCAACATGATAACCAGCTGGTGTGTGCTGAGGTGGAGCGATTCTCCTGCATCATACTCCACTGCTACAAAAATTCATGAGCTCATGCTCATGAGCTTCCCAACTCTATTTAAATCCTCCTGGATCCCAAACTTTCTCCTGGAGTTGTCCTCCTCCTCCTCTCCTTTGTTGCTTCTGATGTTTCTTTCCTTATACTCATGCATGTTCTCTTCTATTAAACTTCCCTTTGCTAACAACTTATTTCGTTGACTTCAACATGAACCTCCTTACCTTCTCCATGACCTCATCCATCTGCTATGCCGACTGGCTCTCCTTATGAAGTCTACTCGGTTGCAACTCCTCATGTGGGTCAATGAGAAGACAAACTTGGTCCCCCATGCTACCTTCATCTCTTATGATGTTGACTGACCACTCTGCTATAGGCTCCAATTCCGTAGGTTCCTTATTGAGCTTATTCTCAACTATCTCCTCTGACAGACTAACTCCTGTCAGTTCTTCTTGCACTAGTTCGACTCCATCCTCCTCCATCTACTCTTCATGCTATTTTGTTTCCTATGGCATGGCTATCTCATGGTATCCATCTTCTAGTTCTGGACTACCCAACCAATCCTCCAACATCTTCAACTCCATCTCCCACTGAGTGAGCGATTCAACTAGTTGTTCCTCCTTTGATGTGTGGGAAGACTTCAGTGTTTTATCCTTCTCCTCTATGACAGTCTTAGGTCGTTGACCTTTTGTTTCTACCACTGCAAAAAATATGATATCCTCTCATCGGCTACTTGGAAGGAATACCTTGATTTCACCAATGACCAGAATGCTCCTCTGATCTCTCTCCTTGGCGATGGAAGTGTTTAACTTCTCATCGTATTCATTCACGTGGATTGCAGTTCCACATGAATATTCATATGGGTGAGGCCTTTCTTCCATCTTCTTCCCACCTGTCAACATCCCCTGTTGACATGAACTCTCAACTAAGCTCATTCCTTCTCCCTTTCCCACCTGTCAAACTGGGATGTCTCTTCCTCCCTCCTGGCAGTTTATGAGATCAATTGATCCCTTCTCATTTCCCACCTAGAAATCTATGAGACCTCTTCCAGATATCTTTCCCTTGTTACTGATATTTCCAACATGTCTCAACCACCTTTTTAATACCTTTTTTTGCCTCCTATCCAACAACTTTTGAACATGCCACTTGGCTATCCTTTTCAAAGGCCACTCGTATCTCCAATGCACCTTTGCCTCCTGCTTAATCTTCAATGCTATATTTTCCATCTCTACTCTGATTTCACTGAGCTTCTTGTCCATTTCCTCTTTTCTCTTCTACGGGAAGCCTTCTCTTCGACCATGCTTATGGCCTTCAACAACCATATTTCTTCACCTTCATCCCTCCCAATTGTCTACCATTTTTTGCACACCTTGCAATAGTTTGTACATATCATTTCACTTGGTCTCCCCTCACCTGCTATCTACAGAAAAATTAAAGCTCTGATACCACTTGATGGCACAATACCCCCTCCTCCTCTCTCCTATCTCTCCTCTATGGGGGGATTCTCGACCTCCCAGTCTAGGATCGTTCAGTCACCTGAGTTGAATCGACTCTTTGGTTCCTTGATGGAACCCAATGTAAATTTCACAGGTCCCTTTTTCTCCAAAGTGTGAGTCCTATCAAACCCCGTGGATCTCTTCTTGGCCCCTTTGAAGAAAGTGATGACGACACTAGTTCTCTCTACTAGGCCCCTTTTATCATATGACCTCAGGCTGTGTCCCGAGGCTAAATCCTGACGAGCGCTTCGAGCTTCGGGCTTCGACCTTTTCACAATAACCAACTCCTAACTTCCCAAACTCTGAATCGACGAATACAACTAGGCACGAGGATCAACGTTCCCCATCACTTCCTTAGATACATGAATGAGATCTACGTCAGACTCCAGCCTTCAGGATTCTTTTCGCCTGTCTCTCCTCTGATTTCTTCTGGAGTACCACTTCTTTTAAATGTGTGTATCTTCTCCATTTGTCCCTTCTAGATCTAATGACCTGGATTCACTCTTCTCTTCGCAACTTTGTGAAATTTTCTCTTTTCTCTTGGAAAACCTTCCGGAGCTCTAACTCCCAGATCTCATGATATTTCTCCAACGATCCTCTCCCGACGATGGGAAATTCTTCTTTCCTTTGGGACTTTGCAAGCCCTCCCTCCTGTGTAGGCTTAACACTTAGCTTCCTGAGACATGGACTGTTCTTGGCCTCTTGCACTCCTTGCAGAATTCTGCGCACGATGACACTAGTTCTCTTGGGATTTTACTCGGATAAAACCTTGAAGGTTCTCACTCTTCTGTTTCCCCCTAAGGATCTTCTGGTTCCCTCCTGGCAACTTGATTCTCTTCCTCCTAAGATTGTAATATGAACTTACTTTGTCTTTGGCACACTCCTTGCGCTCGATCAAGCCATCATACGAATTCTTTCAACACTTAGCCAAGTGTTGTCCCGATGCAATCCTTGCATAGGTATTACTTCATTATTCCTAAATTATTTCAGGTTTACCAAGGAAACTTGTTTTCCCCGCTCAACGCACACTTGCAGAGCTTCTTTCCCTCAGAGTGTTCAACAACTCTGGGATTTTCTCAAGTCCTCAATACTCCAGAATGTATTGGTTATGTGTGTGCTCGCACCTACTCAATGCCTTCCTGGTAGAGTCTTATAGAGTATTCAACAACTTTGTGCTATACTTCCTCTTGTGCAGACTTCCATTCAAGGTAATAATCAACCTTGAAGTTCTCCCTTGAGTCTTTGAATTATAATGGTGTGCCCTCCTGACATGTTCTCCTATGACTCAAAAAAGTTCAGGCACACACTCCTTTCATTGGATCACAGAGTTTCAACACTCTGTCGTTGTTATCAGGCTAATCGATAAGTGTAGACACAAACTGATCTCCCTAGTTTCACCTTGAAACTAGAACAAAACAAGACAAAATATAAAACCTTTTCTAAGTTTCAATCATCAAGCATACTAACTAACAAAAGATAAATGACATACCTTTTAAATTTCATTTGTCCTCGCTAGTGTCATCCTCTCTCCATTCCAAGGGTTATGGGATGTTGAACTTGTAAAAATACACAAGCCAACGAAGTGAAAACAACAACATATACTCAACAAAACCTATGTATGTGATCAAGGAGTCATACAATAAAATAAGCACAATTTTATGGGAAAGAAATATATTGATGTATCAGAAATATGAAAAGGAGAATACAACTGATTCCTTGATGTTGTAAGGTCCTTTCCAAAAGTTTATTTCTTCCCACACACTTATTTCTCTATCAATTATGAGACCAACAATCTATATTGACAGAGAAAATCCCAAAGCTACAAAAATTACTCAAGCTCACACCAAAAGCTAGCCAACTTTCCCAAGATAACTTTCCCCATTATAACTCCTCTCCTTTTATAGGATGACAAGGATAGGGTGAGAATTTTATTATGATCCCATGAGATCAGGGATGAAACTCATATCCAAACTGATCAGAGGCCACCTCACCCTCGAAGCTTCTATTCTAGAACTTTCGAGAAATTCCTCTTTTTCCTTTGTACGAAAATCATCGCACACTTAACACTGAGAAAACTACGACGATGTCACAAGCCACTGTGGTGCAACTTGTGACGATCCTAGATCATTTCACCCTTAACATTAACAAAGGTGTGACGATCTCTCTTTCTAATGTTTTTGACAAAGGAAAAGTATGATTTCATCTCTCTGGGAAAAGTATCTTCATTCTTCTTCAGGGATTAAGGAAATTGATCCTTATAAAGAAAAAGGATAGGTTTACATCATTAAAAATCATAAGGGTGATGGATATAATGTGTAATAGTGAGTCCCCCAAATTATGAAGTTAGAATATAGTGATAGTTGAAATACATTGTCGAGTGTGTGTAGGGAATAAGGAACATGTTGGTTGGAAACCTACCAACAAACAAGAAAATATAGTACAATAATATATCATCACTGAGGTAGGCATTCCCATACTTAGAATACACATGGATCAAAGCATAAATTCTGACATGAAAAGATCCATGTCAAGTAAGACAGGTCATGGCCACCAAACATACACTGTGGATCCATGCCATTATGACTCAAATATGAACATAGCCACCAAAAATATAGTGTAGATATATGTGTTAAAGACTCAAATTTGAATATAGACACAAGACATACAATTTGTATCTATGAAACAGTACAATCTAAATATACTCCAACACAACTTGAATCTATCAAAAAAGATCCAGGGTCTTCTTCTTCATCACTCTATAGTACAAATATAACCATGAAAATACATGTGTTGAAGTCAAACATGGTAGAAACCACTTGATTACTGGTCATTAGTGTATATCGTTAACAAGTGCGAGGGAAATCACCATTAATGTCAATGACTCCCAAGGTACTCTAGTACAATCCAACGAATGTGAATTAATGAGATGAAGTTGAACACTCAGCGAAATCTCTCGATCAAGGGTCAATAATGAAAACCCATTGTCGAAAGTGAGGAATCTTGGCATTGAGGCATGCAAGTTCCAAGGTACTAATTAGTTTATAAGTCTAATTTCTGAATAATGAGATGAAGTCGACAAGAAATGACTCGTCACAAGAGGGCCTTAAAGGATCCCCATCAATGACTTGAAACAGGTAAAAATATTTGAGGTAGATCAGAGTAATAAGTGATTCAGGACTGACTTAGGGATGGTCGACACAATATAAGGCTTAAAGACTGCAGAAATGGCTGACGCGATAGAAGGATTTCAGGGTTGAACTTCTCTTTGAACATATTGATGACATGAGAATTGTCTTGGAAACACTAACTCAACAACAAGGATCACAGATTGAAATGTAATATTATAAAGGAGTATGATCAAGAGACAAGTGTATTTTCCAACCTAGACATAAAGTGAGTGAAAGGATGTCATGTTAAAAGGAGAATCTTCCATAGAATACAAGTTTAGATACATTTCCTTCCCAATTCCCCCCCAACTATTTCTAGCGAGTACCTCTTTATTTTTACACAATCTTGAGGAGGATAACCTATGATTGAATTGTAAGCTCATCCTTCGGGTGAGTCCTTCAAAGTATATTTAATAAAACCTAGGAAGGAGTGGTTCGGTCCCATATGAGACTTTCGATGTTTGTTTTACGAGTCCAAAGAAATTAAACTCAATGATTTTTCATATTTAGTGAGTCTGAAAAACACTTAAAGGAAACTCTTTCATAAAATAGTCTGGTGAGACTGAAAAAGAGATAATCTATCACTCAACATACATTTTATTCAAATACTTTAACGAGTGTGAAAAGAATAAGAGATTCTGAAAAGATCTTAAAGATAACTCCAGGGGGTTCCTTTTTCATATAACCTTTACGAGTCTGAAAAAGTGACAAAAGTATACTTGGTTACATTCTCATTGATTTATGAGCACGAGAAATAACAAAGACTAAGATCAGGATTTTTTTCATTTTTATGAAAGCTTAAAACAAAGAAAAACTATGCTTGGGATAGATTTTATTTTTACACAAGATTAAAACTAAACAAAACTATGCTTGGACCTGATTTCATTTTTACACAAGCTTGAACTAGAGGAAACTATGCTTGGACTTCCCAACACATAATGTAGGGATGGTTGGTACTTAGCCACCAACTTAAGAAACTAGTGGCTTTAACTTCAACATGAATTCCAACGGATGTAAGCATTTCCCCCTAAGATTCATTTCATCCAACTGAAAAGGAGGATGTAATGAAGCTTCAAATACTAGATGAAGGAATTGACTCAAGCAGAGAGGGGGAAAAACTATTTAATTTTTTAACGAGCTTGACACAGGAACAAGAACTATGCTTGAGAATCTAGGTTCAATCCCTATAGATTTGTTTCATTTTTTAATGAGGTTGCCACTGAGATGCAAAAATATCCTCATAGCTGGTTTCATTTTTTAATGAGATTGAAATCAAAAAACCATGCTCAAAGATGGTTTCATTTTTTAATGAGCTTGAAATAAAAAAACCATGCTCATGCACTCTCTTCTTGATCATGGCTTCCAAGAGGCTGATGCTCCAGAAGGAAACCATGTCATGGGACAAAACTTAGTCATGGCTTCTAAGAGATATTCACTCGATGGAAGAAGCACACTCTAGAAGGAACACATGTTGAGGGTCATGGCGGGGGTAAGGAGATCAAGCTCTAAAAGCCCTGTAGAATAGATCACCATGTCAACTACTGGATCTAAGTCATAAGAGATTGAACTTAGAATGAGAGGCTCATCTGCATCGACAACTGAAATCATGGGATACAATGCCACATAATTGACCTGTGGCGAGAGAGATATCATCTACATATACAAACTGTTTAGGGAGGTCATTGAGTCAGGGCCAATGAATGAAAGTTGATAAATAGTCACAATTCTTCCATTGTGAGGGAAATATATCACATGAAAAAGAGTGGACACAATAGCTTTCATGGCATAGACATAATCTTGCCTAAGGAGTAAATCGAAATCCAAGGGGTCTTGGACTACCATGACGTCAATAACAACGATTTTCCCTCACAAATTTACAGGAAATTAAGGAAGGCTCCTAAAGGGTAATTGTTTCTTCTATTAAAAGATAACAGATTTTGCGTAATCGACACAAGCTGAGGATAACCCAAAGCTTGCCAAGCAATAGAGGACAAAATACTAATAGACGAACCTTCTTCTATCAACATTTGAGGAATGTCCTGACCACAAAATTTCACTATAATCTTGAAAGTAACGTGAGAGGGAAGACGAGGTCCAGTTAGTGCAGCCCAATAAAAAATGATAGCCTCATTACTTGGAGGGGGTTCCACAAGAGAAGGAGGAATTCCCCCTAGCAGGGTAGATTCCGTATCAATGAGAAAAATGTGGGCAGTATCAGGTTTACTCTCTAACAGGAGAGTAGGATCGACCGATGATGAGATTAGATCAACCACTTGGGTTGCATTATCCAAGGGGAGAATGGGGTCGATGGGTGGAAACAAATCGACCGCTTGATTTTCACTCTCTAATGAGAGAGTGGGATCAACTGAGTATGGGATCAGATCGACCACTTTGTCAAATGGTTCAACTAAGGACATGAACAGATTGATTACCTGATCAACCAGACTAATCGACAAAAGAACCAAAATGATCATTCCATCAACTACAGGAGGGTTGAGACTAAGCCTGCGATAATAAACTAGAAATTGAGGTTGGTAAATAGTCATTTCTTCCAGTAATTTTGAGGCTTTGTCCATACGAGGAAAAAGGTGAGTTTGATGACTCCCTCTGTATAACCTACACGAGAACTTGACTCTACTTTTGTTCTTCCCAACAATATGGTGATTAGTTGATGGGAGGTTATCAACATGTTTTTCAGAGGCCAAGGACATGGGTTGGTGAGGGTGTGTAGACCATGCCTCTATAACCTTGAATAAACCAGGTAAATCCTTAAGAAGATGGCTACCCTTACAAATCTTGTAAGGGTACTTGGGCTTATGGGTTGTTTGGGTGATCTTGGCATCATCAACACTCCTAGCATGATTATCAGTAACTGGAGGTTTTCCAACATGTCCAGCAATGGTTGGAGGTTTAGAACCTTTCTTATTTTTCTTCTTCTTCTTCTTCCTTTTCTAATTCTTCTTATCCACTGGGTTACTAGCTTTATAGCTTTCACTCGACGAAGAAGATGAAATGGAAGAAGGATTTTCAAGTGAAGAAGGAAAACATTATCTTACTGGTGAAGACGATGAAGGATCAACATGAGGTTGATGTTCTTGGGGGGAATTTCTTACAACCGAAGCACTTGTTGAATTCGAGATTAGTTGAGTGGAAAAAAGCCATATCGGTAATCCAATTGTGAGACCTGGAAGGTTCAAAGTAGTGATGTGAGGAGGACCAACATTTCCATAAGAAGGAAAAAAAAAAGGCTCCCCCGAGGTAGGGGTTGCTTCATTGGTTTTTCTAGGAACTAACACCATAAAAATAGATCCAACCTAGATTTTTATAGGGAAAATAAACAACACACGCTAAAAATCTAGTAAGAAAGCAAGCAAACAAAACCTTCTCACAATGAGCACACTAGTTGGTGATGAAATCCAATGTCACGGGAACAATGTAAGAAGGGGTTGAGATAGAGTGGGTGGAAAAGTTACATTAAGGACCTGCTTAATGGACTTACATCCTAGTGCAATATCCCACACATAATTGTGGGTATACCCTCCAAGGATCCTGAGTGAGTTTGACCAATGTCGATTCCAGGTACAGCAAAGACTTTCCCCTTCACCGTCACCTTATGTAAAGACCTAAAGAGAAAGGCCACTAAGGTTACCAAATACAAGAATGATTCCTGGGAAAACAGTCAACAACCCAATCCATGTGCAAGGGTAGGGTATCCAAGCCCGAAATCAACTCGAGAAGGTCCCCATACAATTTTCTTCTCAAGTGACCCAAAATAATATGCACAATCTCTACACTAAGACCAACAAAGCAGGGTGAGTAACTCTATCAGCCCTAATGCAACCTCGTGATTGACCCTTGTGTGAGAAGGGATTCCTTGGACAAATTGAAATAACTGGATTTTGCCGCTCCCTAACTCAAGATTCTATGTTTATTTACAGCTTTGGAAAGTTATCTTTCACTCCTATTCCAAATCCCTACAACTAATCTAATGTAGGTTTGCTACCAAAAAATACAAAAATGTCTAATCAATTTTTATAAGATCTTTATTTTTAAGGTTGTTGTTACTCAAGAGGAAAATGGCATGGACTAAATGATGTTTTGACTGACTATAAACAATGCAAATAAATTAAAATGAAAATATTTCATTTCGAGGAAAGCTATATTACGAGAAGGAGAAAACGTTTATCATTCCCAGATGCACAATGTCCCAAAATTTTATTAAACGCATCAATATCAAGAGATTAAATAAATGATCCAAAGCTATTGTACACCAATACACGATTCTTGGTCCCCTGGGCCATGAGGGGGAAATTGTTTCAGAATTCAAGACCAAAAAATGCCAAAAACCATGCAATTTCACTACTTCAAATGTAAAGATGCCCCCAATCTAATGCAAAGAAAGAAATGAAAATTTTTGTTTCAAAGACAAATAAAACAATATTCAAAGTTGTCAAGCAGACTATAATCACACCCAACAAATCACCCCAAAACGATATCTAAGATTTGGGCAAGAAAAACCATCAAAAATCAATTTTTTTCACAATTGTCACAGGTTGTAGACTAACACAGTGCGACGATCTTTGTTCGTCGCAGGATATAGAAAAAATATAGTGCAACGACGACACCTTGTTTCAAAAGGTAGGGTGCATCTATCCTAGATCATCACACTATCTCTCAAAGTAGGGCGTGATGATCAAAGGAAAAATGGAAAAAATAAAAAGCAAGAAAGTTTTTCCAGTGAAGTTTAACAGTTAGAGACTCAAACTGGATCTCCCAGTGACTTAGAAAACATAACCCAACTAAAATACACAAGCCAACTAAGTGAAAGAAACAATGTATACTCAACAAAACCTATGTATGTGATCAATGAGTCATACAATAAAATAAGGACAATTTTATGCGAAAGAAATATAATATTGTTGTATTAGAAATATGAAAAGGAGAATAAAATCGATGCCATGATGTTGTAAGGTCCTTTCCAATAGTTCCTTAATTCCCACACACTTCTTTCTCCATGGATTATGAGACCAACAATCTATCTTGACAAAGAAAATCCCAAAGCTACAAAAATTACTCAAGCTCACACCAAAAGCTAGCCAACTTTCCCAAGATAACTTTCCCCATGAGAAATCCTCTCCTTTTATAGGCTGAACAATATAGGGTGAGGAGGTTATGATGATCCCATGAGATCAGGGAT
>SNQJ01S0085045.1:29900-54779 GCA_010110895.2 Picea sitchensis
TTTTTTTTTTTTTTTTTTTCAGAATCCTTATAAAAAATAACACTTTTAAAAGTGAAGGATTCCTCTTCACTAAAATTCCCATTTGCATAAACTTCCAATAAAACATTTTGTTGAGTTACAATTTCTGGTTGTTCCATCGCAAGAAATATTTTCTCAATATCTGCCTCCAGCTCCAGGTCATCCAGAGAAACACTTTGGATGTTATTTTATATAAGGTTGTCCTCTTCCTTTTTTATTAAATTCTTTATTTTCTTTCTCACGGGTAACTTTTGTGAATTCTCAATTTTCCCTGGGGGGAGGGGGGGGATTCTTCTCTCCTCCACCGCTTGAACTACTGCTGGAAATATTTCTAACTGGGTGAGTCATTGAAGAATTTCTTCGGGATGTGGTAGTTTTGGGAGTAACAACTAGATATTGGGAACTCCTTTCACTGACAACCTTTCATTTTTTCTTATACAACTCGTTAGTACTTAGTATTGTCTCTAGGTCATGAGCTTCATATACATGAGTAATTTGGTTGTTACCTTCTTCTTTTTCTTCTTCATTCAAGGTAGTCTGGATGAATGAGTTACTAAATCCTACCGAAATCATGTGTTCTACAAATATTTTATTAGGATCAAATCCCTTGATCTTTTCAACATACTTTAAATTCACATTATTTAAATGATTGAAAAACTCGTCGATTTTATTTATGTTTATGAAAATGAAATATCCAATCTTCCATGGCAAGGGGGTGAATTGTTTTTTCCTTTTTTCATGGAAAAACTTTACCCAGAAGTTGTATTTCCTTGCCACTTCTGTAATAAATAATTTATCAGATACATAATATGGAAGAAAAGAGGGATTTTCTTTGGAACAAAATATCCTGATGACACTGTGATTTTCTATCTGTTCTATCGCTCCTTTTTTCTCTAAGAATTTTTTAGGCTGGTTAGATATCCTTGGGGTATTTTGACCAAAAAACAACCCTTTGAAGACTGAGACAAAATCATTGTAAACATCGTAAAAATACAGAGAGGTCTTATGTCTCTACAATGCCTGATACTATAAGGTAACTGGATCTATTTCATAGTTCACCCTCTTACTTATAGCCAAGTTTGGAAATTGACAACAAAATACCAAATAGGAAGCCATAAAGAATTTTTTGTCCCTTTCGTAGTGTGATAACTGGGATGAGATTTCGATGGAAATAAATTTTCTCTAGTCAAAGATAACATGTTATTTTACTATAAAATATAAAATATATAAAATCATGGGAGAAATGGTAGCAATTATTTCCTGACCTGTAAACCTGGTGAACAACCATGAAATATCTTGAGAGGGTTTTTAAAAGAATCAACCTAGATCATGGTTATGTCGTTTGGAATAGTCGTAGGAATCTCCAAATATTCAGGCAGGAGGTCCAGGCCATTGATATATTTCTTCAGAAAATATCTGCAGTCGTCTCCTTTGAAGGTAAGTGTTGTCTCTGGGAGCTTCAACATATTGCGAAAAAAATGTAGTGAAAGGGCAATGTGGGGACGATATTGGAGTTGTATAATTCTCTAGCTCGACATGTACTTCTCAGTGCACCATGCAACAAGTTCTTTGCAGTCAAATACCTCAGGAACACACCTTGCACGAGCAATTCTGGATGCCCAGATTACGTTTTTTTTTGCAAGAGAAGATGAGTAATATGAATATGCTTTGGACCACTGTAAGTTCTAGTCTTCAAGACCAAAAATATTTAAAGTATCTCCACATAATTTTTGTCTAGCTGTTATTGCCATTAGGTTGACGAGAGTACTTTTTAGCTGAATATTAACTTGAAATAAATATTTTCGGAGAGATGAAAATAATAAAATCCTTTGGAAAATGGAGAATTAACACATTTTAATGAGTAATCTCCTCAAGTCTTTCACAATTAATGGAAATATTTTCAGATCTTGCACAATCATTTGCTAACATGAAACAAAATTCAATGCATATTGGAAAAAGCACGAGAAGTGCGGGGACGGAAGAGAGAAGATTTGAAAATGAATCTTTTTATGAACCCTCCAACCCATGGTTGTGGATGATCAAAAATAGGTTAAGTGTAGAAAATTGGTCATTCATAATTGCATGTAGGAGAAATAAAATTCTTTTAGGGACTCAATACCTGTGACAAGTCTAATGGTTGAAATGAGGATCAAAAAATTTTGGGTGCAAAGTGGAGATCACGGAATTTGGAGAATGAAGGCTCGACCCCGTAAGTCCTAGCAATTGGAAAAAAGGCTAAGTATAATATACCAAGGTGGTTGGTCGGATTTGTGACATAGGAAATTAGATGGGGATGAAGGCCTGTGAACCCGTGGATTTTTGAAATACAACTAAGTATGATAACTAGAAAGGGATATAAGAAGGAAAGAAAAGAAAAAGGGAAACACATGTAGGTATATAAGAGGGAAAAGAAATGGAAAAAAGAAGTCGAAAAAATATAAAGGGGAAGGAAATTTCGGAAGCATGAATTGATCTCAACAATTGGCTCCAATTGTGGGATGATAATTCCCTATGGGTAGTCAAGAATCCATAATCTTCATGACATGTGCCTCCATCCATTGGGATATGGAGTCAATGGTAAGAATATACAAACTAAATAAAATAAAATTATGTACAAGGAAATGAGAAAATTTTCAGATCAAGAACCCTTTCAAATTTTTCCCATTAATAGGAAGCATTAACATTTTACCCTTCATATCTTTGAGCATATAAGAATTAAACCGAGGATTTATTCAATGATGTACATTCCGATCCAGAGTGCTTTGAATTTTATGTGCATTGATGGTTTTTCCTTATCTTTATTCCAGAGTAACAACAATTCGCCCATCTGAAAATTCTTTACGGTTATATTTCGGTAAAAATATTTTTTGACACTTTGTTGTCTCTCAAAAGTTTCGTTCATGGATTTACTTCATTCTTCCTCCAATTTCAATAACTGATTGACCCTCTTTTGCATAGGTGAAAAATCTTATGCATCCTATGTATTGACTACAAAATTCAAGGAATTCAAGTCAAGTCTAATTGACATTTTTTCTTCTTTCCCATAAACCAATGTATACAGAGACATCACAGTGTTATATTTTGGAGTCATTTTTCTCTCCCACAACACATCAGTCAACTTTAAATTCCAATTCCTCTAGTTCTTATCAATAATTTTCTTCAATATTTGAATGAGCATATTATTGGTGGATTTTTAAATACCATGCCCTTGTGGATAATAGTTTGATGATTTTTCCATAACAATTTTATATTCTCCACAAAATTCTGTAAATTTTGAAGCAATGAAAATCGACCCATTATCAATGATGATTTTTTCTCGGACACCAAATCTTGAAAAATATTGGTCTTTGAGAAACTTAATCAACTCTTCAGAATCAACCTTTTTTAATGCCACTACTTCTGGCCATTTTGTAAAATAATCTATAGCAGTGAGAATATATATATGTCCCTTACTTGACTTCTGGTTTATTGGCCCAACGAAATCAAGTCCCCATTGGTAAAATGGTTGTTCTACAAATATAGGTTGTAATGGCATTGCATATTTTTTCATTTTCCCTTAAAATTGTTGGCAATATACACACTTCCTTATTGTGGCATATGAGTATTTAAAATTTGATGGCCAATAAAACCTAGCTCTTATTATCTTATGGGTGATGGTGGTAGGTGCAAAATGTCCACCACATATTCCTTAATGGAATTCTTTCATCAATTCTTGAGATTTCCTTTCATCAAAAAATCTCAACACTATACCATCATAATTTCTTATGAACAATATATCAACAATAATCACATATTAAATCGATTTCATCTTCAATGTCCTTGTCTCTTTAGGGTTCATCATGAACAAGAGATTTCCATACCTCAAATAAAGCATAATATCTCTATACCATTCTGAATCTTCCATGGGTTCTCCTACTGAAATTGAAATCATTCCATCCAAAGAATCATTGTTTGCAATGAGTTTACATAAACTTTGTCCTTTGACTTCCTTTAAAGGTTTGATTTCAATTTCATATTCTTGAATTTGTTCCAGCCAATTTTCCCATTTTCCTTTTCTCAATCACTATTTTAAAAGCATCTTCACAGGAGAGGATGGAAATGTTAGAATAAAATAGGTGTTCTCATCTTACCATAGACAATATAGCAATATTTCCACCCAACCATAGGCTGAATCCACCCCAAGCACCTTAACCTTGATAGAGAATAATTATGGAAGAAAAACCTAATCCTAATAGCCAGTCAAGGTAGTTTATCACTCTCCAGAGCTAGAATACCAAGCAGAAAGTCCAAACCATAAACAAGAGAATTTCCAAGCCTAAAATAAAAAATACAAGTTGCAGTAGTTGTAGCCACAACTACTCTCCAAACTTGTGCACTTACTAAATTTATGGAGTTGCGAGATGTGTGTTTCCATATGAGCTCTGGCATCCTGTGTTTATATTTTTGTTTCTTAGCTTCCTGGGACAACTTCTCTTTCTGGAGGCTAAAAATTCAATATTTATTATTTTCTTTAGTCGACTTGTATTCTAGGGTTATGTCCAATGCTTTAGGGTTTCTTCTTTCTTCCTGGAATATTCTATTCCTTTCAGGGTTACATGTGTATGTTTAATACCTCTCATAGCTACCATACTATCAACACTCCCTCCTATCTAGGGAGGTATTAAAGGAAATGTTCTTGAGCACAAACATACCATTCAATAAATATCATCATCATAGCCACACATGACATCTCATGATCAAATCACAAGCACCGTCATCACTATCAGTATTATCTGATAGCATCAACTGCATCATCTCTCAAAGACATACTCCATATGAGTAATCAAGCATGATGTTGAATAAGTGACTCACTCCATAGAGTGATACAAGAACCATTCTTCAAATATGGACATATGTTCTAGAAGAATAATTGTTCCAATAGATGATGGAAGCCATGTGATGGGATACAAGGTATATTCTTCTAATCCATACATATGTCCTAGAAGAATAACTTCCCTGGACCATTTCCTCCTAGAGAATTCCTATCCACCATCACACTTACTATCCATCTAGCTGGTAATCATTTCCAAGAGTACTAATAGTCTTCATGGCAATCAGAACAATGCCAGTCAATTGAACACAACGATGTCTATCCATAGTATTACATAACTACTATCCATTAGTACACAACTACACTAAGTAGCACACAACTACTTAAATAATGACACATAATCACAACTAGTTGAACACATCCACCATAGTGGCATACAACTACTTTCCAGAGACATAAAATCTCCACAGTAATCATATCATCCAATATCAACCTGAATAACAATATCATGATACAAATTGAGTCATATGGACCATTATTTCACTCACATCTATGATATCTGGAAGAGAATCTACCTTAAGAAAGTAAAACATCAGCCATTGGATATTTGGACTATTCTTCTCAAGCATAGGAGAATATGTGTCTCTTGTTTCTGAGCCTGGACCATTCACCTAACTTGGCCATTCCTCCGACACTAATCATAGTACAAATTGGAGAGAATGAGTCTTCCCTATGGAATGCATGTCCCTAATTGATGAACCTGTACCATTCACCTAAATAGGCCATTCCTCTGACACTAATGATAGTGCATCCTGGAGAGAATGAGTATGCCCTAGGGAATGACTATCTAGACAATTTCCTAAGGAAATTATTGTCATGCACCAACCTCCAAAATGAACCATTATTTGAAACTACTCACAGCTATGAACTTCGAAAGAATGACTTTCCAGCGAGGTGGAACATTCTACTTGACCACTTCTCAAAGTGACTTCCAAGAAGAATGATTTTCCTATATCATTTCCCCACACTATCCATAAGGGGAATCATTGTCTATGGTACACCAACAATCTATCGAACCATTTTCATTACGAAAATGACTGTCCGATCTGGAAAATGCCTATCCATCGGAAATCTCAAACCACTTTCCAAACTAGAAAGGAACTACTTGTCCTGGACCCTTTTTTGAACTGAAAAATGACTATGCATAAATCAATAACATATCAATTCTCCCTCCCAACCTAGGAGTAATCTCTTCCTTTTTCAATAAGGAAGTTGTTTCCATGAGCCCCAACTTGTCTCTTAAGTACGCAAAAAAATTCATTTTGGACAAAGGCTTTACCAAAATATTTTCTATCTGCTCATCTGTGGAGATATATTGGAGAACCACTTCTTTAATTTGGACTTCATCACAGAGAGTATAATTCTTGATCTCAATGTACTTGAGGATTTCATGGAACATTAGTTTTCTATGAAGACTTCATATAGCGTTGATCATTACAACATATCATGGTCAAATTCAGTACTTTTGTTTCCTTCTAGCTCATGACATCATGGAAAATCTCAAACTGAAACATATCCAAGTAGCACTTCTTCTGTCATCATGAGAGTTTTCCATGGATTAGCAATCCATCATCCTGGACTTTTGAGTAACCATTTTGATACACTATTTATGTCATAGAATGTTTTCACCAAGCTTATTTTGTATATGAGATACTCTGCATCAAGTTTTTTGAATCCATACAAGGTCTTCTTCTATATTCATACATGAGTCTCTTTATAGTATATGTTTCTTTCTCAATTTTCTTTATTTGGGAAGAACAATATTTTACATGTAAATTCCAATCCATGGATACTACAGGAGGTATATCTGGTTTGCTGAAATGAGTTGTCATCATATTCTTCTCCCTCCTTCTGGAAGAACCTCTGAATATGGAAATGCTTCCATTCATAAGTCTTTTTCACATTTTCTTGCATACACTGTTCTTTATCATAACTTCCATTTCTTTTGTTTGATTGCTTCTAGTGGGTTCAAACTAGGCTGGTAGTCTTGTGATTCTCGGTATAATAACTGGTTGTTTTGGATTTTCTTTATTTCTGGGAAATCTTCATGTTCTTCCTCATGTTTCTCTTTATCTCTTGGGTCCATGGAGTCTTCTATAGATTCCATTCCCTGAATATTCCAACTTCTTCCTTTCATCATAGGATCATGGATGTAGATGGACAACTAAGGATACGTTAAGGCTTCTTTTCGAAACATACTTCTTCTAGATTCAAACTGAACACATGTTTCTTATCATGGCTACTACTTTCAATGGGAGCATGGATATATACTTCATAATCCTCAATGGATCATATCATTTAGAATTAGATTCCTCATAATCCTTTCTTCATGCATGAATTCATTCTCTTCTTTTGGAATTATGTAATCAAATCCCTCCATCTAAGAGAGTCCATGCTTCCGTCTGCATCCTCATTTCCTTTCGCAAGGTGTTACAAGTCTTTTTCTAATAAACTCTTGATTGTTGACTTCTTTCTATTTTGAATTCTTCTAAGTCTCTTTAGGTTTGATTTTGATTTCGGATTATCTAGAAGTTGTTACTTATATAATAGCTTCCACAAGAATTGTTACCAAATATTGTCAATGCACTTCATCTTTTCATGTGTATTGATTGACTTGTAGTCATCGTGATAGCAATAATTTTATCCTTCCATAGGTATTGCTTCGCTTGAGCATCTTATCTTCTAAGAAATAGATATACATAAGATGTACAAAAACTATGTAAACATGGTATGTATAAGAGCTTTGACGAATATTGTTACCTTGACTTAGAAGAAGAAGTTTGTTTTATCCTACTTGGCCTTCTTTGAGGGTTCCCTTTCTTCAGCAATTAATGCTTCGCCTATGTCCTTCCTTTTATTTAACTCGGGACAGTGGTTCATGTAGTGACCATATTTTCAAAATTTGAAGCATTGTGTCTTTGACATATCCTTTTCTTGATTTGGTTTCTTCCTCAAGACAAAATTCTTCTTATTCATAAAATTCTTGAACTTTGTTGTGAAGGCTTGTTAAGCACTCAACACACCCTAAAAATTCTATGTTAAATTTTTACTTTTTGTGTACCACTTGATCTTTTACGCTGTCTAATTCAACTTCATTGTAAAAAACGTTGCCTTTGTTTATATATTTTTTATTATTCTCATTTAAGTCCCTCAAAGTTTGCTTGCACATGCGAAAACCCATAACTTGAAAGACTAACATTTAATTAAAGAATTGACAACCAAAATTTTTCCCCGATGCGCTCAAAAGTCGGCATCGGGAAGAGTTTAAAAATGAAAGAGAATCACTCAAGAGAACCAAGGTCGCCAAGCATCGATCCTCATCATCATCAGAAAACATGAATTTTTCTTTCATGACAGGAATCACACAAGGATATCGCCAATGACCGATCCCTTTGGCATTGGAAAAAGGCTAAAAGAGTAAGTGTTAATGAAGAAATAAAAGATGCCCCGATAGCTGATCCCTAATACCTTTTGGCATCGACAGTCCCAGTTTTAGTTTAGAGATCACGATGTGAACAAAGTCCTGAGTCTGACCAATACCCGTGAGATAAGTTCCCATTATTCAGTGCCATGCATCCTGAGTAAGTGGCACCACCTTAACGTTGTACGATGAAATCAATCGACGTTGGATGTTTTCCGCAGAAGGATATCAATGAAAATGAAAAGTAACTCGAAGCACCACTAAGTATAAAATCAGGGCTAACTTACAAGAAAAATTTGGACAAAGAACACAGTAGATGTACACGCAAGGAGAAGAAACGATGCATTCAACCGCGACGACCAACATCCTTTCGTCAAATTGTCGAGACTTTATATTAGATTTCCATTGAGCTCAGGTTACATACAAGAGACATCGTCTACACCTTTTGGGCCAACCAACCCAGTTTACATTAAGAACATGAAAACTTTCACAAAAAAGGAAGACTGTCAAAATTGTGTGTCACGTCTGAGAATAAAAATAGAGTTCATCGATCATGCCTCTTCTCTGCGTGGACTTTCTCCTCGGTTGCTTCACGCACCCTTAGATGTTGTCATTTTTTGTTCTTTCGACACCCTTTGTGCTTCTCGCAACTGCATGATCATATTTTTCACTTCCTGAAGCTATCTCTTGAGATAGGTTATGTTCCCTTCACGACCTTGTGGTGCTGACACCTTAAGGGTCTTTGCTTCCAATTTCCATCTTAGTTCTCTATTTTCCTGATAGAGTTCAACAATGTCGAGTTGGGCCTGGTCCAGCTATTGAGTTGACTCTCAAACATTATAAACCAAGTCATATGTCCTCCTCGATCTTCTCCCACTTCCCCGACTTGCAGTTTTGACAGTATCTAGTTGGATGGCGTGCATAAGTAATTCCTCGATGGTTGATATTGCACACGACTCAATCTAGATTTGGTTTTACCCAACTTCCTTATTCTTCTTGGGCCTTCCTCTCCTCTGGGGTATCTACTGTTGAGGAAGCATGGTTTCAAAACTTCGTCCTTTTGACGTAAATTCTTCCACTTAAGCCTCCACACGGTGCGATACCATCATTTCCTCATGAGGGTAGGAACCTCTCTTTGAAGCCTTGGGAATACATGCTACAAATAAGAATGAGTCCCAGGCATTTTGGGGCTCAAGCCAGGTGCTTTGACTACCTCACAAGCCCCATATTTCATTTTGAGGAGTTCCCATGGTGTGACATCGTATCCGCCTTATGCATGGGGGAATTGACAAGGGCCCAAATAGAAGACTTTGATCAGACTTGGCTCACGAGATGAATTACCAGTAGTGCATAAGATTGGATGGTAGGAAGAACACATGTAGAACATGTAGAATTTGTAACAGAGTAGGTGGTGAATAAGAACGTTCTAGGGAACACTGAATTCATGGCGACAGGATGTTTTGAAACAAACTAAAAAAATCGTTTGTGTCACATCTGCGCAACGGGTATGATCTAGGGAGTGTGATATGCAGACGATAGGAGTTGCAGAGGGTGTATGGTACGATCACCTCGATTTTTCATTTCCCCAGCCTTCATGGTGAGCTGATGATGGTTGATGCACTTACTGATGCAAATTTTGTTTGAACAACTTGCCTCGACCTGAGGTGCTTAACAACTTCCCTTATGACAACATTCAACTCTTTTGGAACATACTCGTACTTTCAACACAATTTTGGCTCTGACATCCTTTCTTGACGCCAAAGGCCAACCGGCCACTAGCGAGACTTTGACTCTCATGTTTTTTCGTACCTGATCCTTCATGTTGTGGTGCATGGATGTAACCCACCCTAACTAGAGAAAAGAATGGCGGCGCTAACAGAAATAGTGTAGGCAATTTGAAGGGTTGCAGAGATCATGTAAGTATCAAACAACCAGGTTTAGCAAGCTTTATAGGTATGCACTAGTCTGGATTCTTCACTTTTACATTTTACACATATATTCTTCCAAGTGTTGTTCTATACTCAATATCTAAACAATTTTGATTTTGATTGTAGGAAAGATGCCTCCGACTATTGAGAAACATTGGCTCAATAACTTCGCTGAGAAATCTAAGAGAAAATGGGTCCAAAGTTCAACAAGGTGATGAAGGATACCGAACTGCTCGAGTTTGGCATTCCCGATGACTTTGTCAACTTACACGACATAGTTGAATCGCACGCCAAGCAAGATTACTCATGGGATGAAAGACTAGCAAAGGTGTCTGACACAGTGCCAGGACAGGTGCAACGATTTATGGAACAACTGATCAGAGCTCGGTCCATGCTACATCATTTAAGTACCATTCTGGTGAAGTATAGGGTTCATGCAATAGAAATAAAAGAATTTTATGCAACCCTGATGGAACAACACAGGTTCCCATATGCCAACAACTGTGAGGAGTTTCTCATGAGTTGGTCAGAGTATGAGAAAATTCACCCTTTCAAACTGATATATTAAGATGACTATTAGAAAATTGTTAGGAAAGAACGCCACGTGGAAAATTTATTTTAATTATCTACACTTAGCCGTTATTTTTAGTTTAATTTTATGTTATAAATAAGAGCATCAACCAATTAGTTATAGGTCGATGGTTGTTGCAAGAAACTCTCTTTTCTGGTTTGTTAAGAATTATTTTGGAGCTGCCCTTAATTGAGAAATCCTTCTGGACCATAGACAAGTTATGTTTTCATCAAATGCATGTGTGATTGGATGTGGATAAGAACTATTTACTATCTCATCTCATGAATGGATGTTGTAATGAGTAAGAGATATTAAATCTATTGTTAAGTTATCTAATGCAATGTTTTACAGTTCTTTTCTTTAATGATGAAGATGAATGATTGTGTTATTATATGATGGATGATCAGAGTAGGTGAATTATTTTTCTTGCCATTATCTTATCGCATGTGTGTTTTATTCCTGATAATTAGTATCTCGGATAGTAATTAGATGCTCACATGGTTAAGATATTAGTACTAGGCATGTGGTATAGAATTGTTGTCTGCATGCTTGAGTAGCGGGTTATCCAAAGCTCAACCTCTTCTCCAATAGTTAAACTTAATCTTGTTTATTTCCAAGTTGGTTTATATTGGCTTACATCTCATATCAGTCCCACCTAATATAAAATACAAAAAATATAAATTCGAAATGAAGGAGAGGCCTTCACAATAAAATGTAAATCCCATTGAGTAATTGGCCAGATCGCAAGATCTGGAGAACCATTCCATTATTAAACATTGCAAAGTCTAATTGGGCTTTGGTGGTGGGTTTGGTTCCTGCTATTGAATTAAATGGATCTAGTACCCATCAAAATAATTGGCACTAGAAGGAGGGCCTAAAGAATGAATGGTTGAACACATATTTTACATAACATTTCAAACAACCTATAGATTCAAAACATCCCACATGCATGGCTAGTCATTCCCAAGACAACCCACACACATTGAGTACTCCTGAAATGAGTAACCCACCCCATATCCAGGAAGAACACTTGTCCTTGACATACCTTGCGCTCTCCCTCATGAGGAATTAAATCAATTCAGAAGAATCAAAAGAGCATACGCTCGACAGATCGGTGCGTTGGCTTTAGCTCTGATACTTCCTCGAAGACAAAAAAAAAAATATAGACTAGTGGTCAATACTCCAAATGATGTTTTCTTGCACACAGTAGAAGACCTAATAGACTTCACAATCACCAAAGTAAAACATCCTCTTAATATTGTCCCCAAAACATCAGTCGGTGACGTCTATGAACCAAACAAATTTTTGGAAGAAGAGGAATTTTACTCTGGATCCGGAGATATGGAAGACAACAATGACCATGAGGAAGAAGGGGGAAACCCACCTCAGAATAATCAACCTTGGTTGGCCAGAGACACTTTTTCCATCCCAGAGTGAGTCCATAACCTTCCCCGACATCCAGAGAAGTTACTTCCTATGTTTGACCCTGAAACCTAAGGACTACCTGAAGATCATATAAAGAAATTCATACTGGATATAAGACTAATGAATTTCCAACATGAAGATGTAGTATGTAGGATTTTCCCCTATACTTTCTAGAAATCCACCTCCACATGGTATTTTAACTTATGTGTACGATCCATAACTAGTTGGACCAAGTTTCAGAAAGATTTTTTAGATAAATTTTTCGAACAAACCACTACAGGAGCTTTGATGGCTAAATTTTTCACCGCCACCATGAGTTCAAAGGAGAAGGTTAAATATTTAAATCAAATATTCACAACTATCTTGAAAAAATTCCAACCTGAAGCTAAACCAACTCAGGATTTGCAAATCGAAGTATATGCTAACACCCTCCCAGCTTCTATTTCCATGTTTGTGAAGAGGGTTGCCAAACGAACCTTGTCTGAGAATTTTAAAGAAGCCAAGACAATAGATTTCCAAATGAAGGGATGTAAGGAAGGTCAGGTCTTGTTAGTTAAAAAATAAGTCCAACCTCCTCCCAGGAGAGGACTCCTTTTGACTAGACCACCAAGGAAACAAGAAGAACAATCTCTTGAAAAGGGTATTGGAGACATAGAAGACCTGCAACGCATTGTTAAGAAATTATCAAACAATATCATAGACATGAAGAGAAACATAGGGGAAGGAAACCAAGGCCAAATTCCCTATAATCCTTTCTTTAAAAGAAACACACCATTCAAAGAAATTGAACCTCCCCCAGCTAACCTAAATATTGATTTAGGAAATGTAACATCTGATTCTTTCTGTACTTATCACCAAGAAAATCACTCTGAAAGAGACTATCCTCAATGGGTGCATGCCATGAATTTGATGGCCAATCAGTTTCTAGACAAAGTCTCCCTGACCGAACAACTAAGCGGTTCATTTATGAATGTTGTTGATCAAGAAGAGATTGATCCACTAGAAGATACAACCATGCTGATATGGGATCCTGACCTAATCATGCCTTTCGACAACTTATTTGAGTCTCAAGAAACCCCCGCAGAGGTCTCAGTTGTGCAAATGTGCAGTAAGGGTCCACCTGCCTCGAAATATCCTATTACTACCAGACCGTCAGGGGAAAGGTCAAATCAGGATCATCTGAAAGCACCTTTTTCTCCCCATAAGAACCCTATAAGCATCCATACCCGAGAATCGCCCAAGCTGGAGTACAGCGTAGTTGAATATTTGAAGAAGTTGAAGGCTAATATATTAGTTATGGACATTTGTAGGATCCCTCAGCAAAAGTACTTTCTACTACAAGCTTTGAGGTCAGTGGAAAACCCTACGATGAGCGATGATCAACAAAGGAATCTAACTCCCACAAACCTAGGGAATAATCCAACTGTAAACACTTGTTCTGAAGATAAGAAGGGAAGACCTTTTTTCCCACCTTTCCTTTTAACATTTGAATCCTTCAACAAGAACCTCCATAAATGTTTGGTTGATTCAAGAGGATTCTCTAATGTTATGCCATTGTCTATTTGTAAAAAACTAAATGTAGTCCCTCTCAAGAGCGATAAACATGTAATACAGCTAGACAGAAACCAAGTGAAGGTCATGGGAGAACTTAAATATGTAATGATCAGAATAGCCACACATCCTAAGTTTGTGCAAGTGATTGACATCATTATAGTAGACATCTCAGAAACTTATGGATTATTGTTAATTCGATACTGGTCTGAGAAATTAAATGGATACTTTAGTACAGATTGGGAACACCTTTGGCTACCATTAAAAGGGCACAATAATATGATCAAAATTGATAGGGAGAGATATCTGAAATATACGATCATTGATCTAGAAACCCTAAATGAACCCTCATCGATAGATTTCCATGTGCTAGGTAATTATTCCTATGATTCCTATTTTGGGAACTTCTCCCCTCTTCCATCTGATGTTCCTCTCACTCAAAACTCTAAAATTGTTTTTCAAGAGAAATCACCGATACCAACAGAGGAAACCCTCTTTTGTCAAGAACCTATGCTAGAAATCACCAGACAAAAGATAGGAGAGAAAGAAATTAATAAGAAGGAAGAAACGGTTAACTTCCACTCATAGATTTGGACCATATACTTTGATGGATCTAAATCACAGGAAGCATCAGGGGCAGGGTGCATCATCATTGATCCAAAAGGCAAACGTCATTTCCTATCCTATAGGCTAAAATTTGAATGCACAAACAACATATTCAAGTATGAAGCTCTAGTACAAGGGTTAAACAAAGCCATAGACTTAAACATCAAAGAATTGAAAGTTTTCAGAGATTCTGAGCTTATCATTAGACAAGTAAGAAATACTATACATTGCAATTCCCCGCACCTAAATAATTATCAACAAGAAGTGCATAGGTTAATAGATCATTTTAAAGATTTCAATATCATCGTGATCCCCAAAGAAATGACTATCCTCGTTGATTCCCTGGGCACAGTTGCTTCAAGGATGTCACCTCTACAAGATTATGAAGCCTCCCGATTCACTGTGGAACTACTCTACAAACCATCGGTGCCTAACAACATTTCTAATTGGAAGGTCTTTGAAGGGGATAAACAGATCATAAAATTTCTAACTAACCAAGATAATTTTAAGGACTTAGCTATTGACGATGATGTATTCCAGGAAAAATCAGTGGAAACTGATCCTCAGACAGGTCAACCAACTGACAAATTGAAGTCTCACACAATCCTGAAGGGGATAACTAATTTAGAAAATACTTTTGACCTAAAAGAATGATTTAAAGGGCCCAAAAATGAGAAGACAGGTAGTTCCTGTCCCATGCATGAAACTATAAACCTCGAAACCCCATAAAACTCAAAAAATATAAATCTTGGCAAGACTGTATCTAAAGAGGAAAGGAAGGCTTATCTCAAACTGTTCAGACAATATCAATATGTCTTTTCATGGTCCTATCGAGATTTTAAGACCTATGATACATGTATCATTCAACACACTATACCATTAAAACATGAAGTGAAACCCTTCCAACAGAAAATTTGGAAGTATCATCCATCCCTGGAACCTCTCATGTGTTAAGAGTTGAAGAAACTTTTAGATACCAAAATTATCTTCCAGGTAAGACATTCTGCATGGGTAGAAAATTTGGTTCCAGTGAGGAAAAAGTCTGGAGAAATCTGCTTATGTGTAGATTTTAGGAGCCTCAATAGAGCTTCAGGAAAGGAAAACTACCCAGTCCCACCAATGGATCCACTCTTGCAGAATGTGTCCAGTTCTCAGATTTTCTCTCTATTGGACGGTTTCTCGGGTTACAACCAAGTTCTAGTTTTAGAGGAAGACCGTTTGAAAACTACCTTCTGAACCAAGTGGGGAACTTTCTCTTACAAACATATTCCCTTTGGGTTATTCAACGCAGGGGAAACCTTCCAAAGGGATATGGACGTAGCATTTCAGGGACTAATCAACAAGTGTGTGGTAATGTATCTGGATGATGTAATTGTGTATTCGAAGAACAAAGAGGAGCACATCCAACACTTAACCCAGATTTTCAAAAGGTGTAGAAAATATGATATATCTTTAAACCCTAAGAAGACTATCTTGGTTGTGGAAGAAGGAAATCCATTAGGTCGTATTATATCCCAAGATGGAATTCACATATACCCTGAGCGAGTCAAATCTATAACTCAAATCTCGTTACCTCACAACAAAAAGACAATGCAATCCTTATTCGGGAGAATTAATTTTGTAAGAAAATTCACACCGGATTTTTCCGAGACTGTCAGACCGCTACAAAGAATGATCCACAAAGATGTTGAATTTAAGTGAGACGATGAACGAAAGGATTCTTTCAACAATATTAAAACTGTTATATCCCAAGCTCCCATGTTATGAAGTCTTGATTTCAATATATATTTCTTCCTCTATACTTTCGCCTTCGACCAGTCGTTAGTTGTAGTATTGACTCAGAAGGATGATGACAACAACGAGGCTCCGATGTCCTTCATGAGCACTAATATCCAAGGAGTCGAACTTAATTATCCTGCTATTGATAAACAAACCTATGCAGTATATAAGGCAGTGAAACACTTCAGATCTTACATCCTTAAGAACCACACCAAAGTAATTGTAACTAACCTTGTGGTCCAATCCTTGTTCACTCAACAAGAGATGGGGGAAAGAAGAGGAAACTGGATGGAAGTAGTCTAAGAATTTGATCTAGATATAAAACCTGTCAAACTAGTTAAAGTTCAAGGGTTGTGCAAACTTGCATCTGAATCCCAGGACCAAGTAAATGAAGATTCTAGATGGGAGAATGAGATGGAATTATGGTGTGTTGAGGCTTCATACATTTCCCCAAGGAAATATTCTTGGTATGAGAATTTGAATTATCTCCTACACCTTGGGATTTGCCCAGAAAACCTCAACCCCAGGGAAAGGAGAGATCTCAGGTTAAAATTTGTTCAATATTGCCTCATAAATTTGGTACTCTTTCATATTAATTATGATGGCGTAATTTTAAGATGTCTTAAACGTGAAGACATAGAAAAAATTCTTAAGGAGCTCCATGATGTCTCTTCCGGTGGACTTTTTGTAGGAAACATCATCGCTCATAAGATATTGAAAGATGGTTATTATTGGCCCACTTTGTTCAAGTACACTCACACCTACGCTAGGAACTATAAAACTTGTCAAATAATCACTGGGAGAGAGAAGAGGGTAGCATTCGCACTCCAACCGATGATCATTTCTAGTCCTTTTGAGCAATGAGGGTTAGACATCATAGGAGAAATTACACCAAGCTCTTCAAAACAACACAAGTACATACTTACTACCACCAATTAGTTTCACGAAATAGGTAGAATCTATTCCTCTAACCCATGTAAATGAGAAGGTGGTAATCCAATTCATAGAGAAACAACTAATTATAAGGTTCAATGTCCCTTATGTTCTTGTTTTCGACAACGCAACTTATTTTTCTTCCACCTTATTAACAGAGTTTGCACTAGACAAAGGAATCATAATTAGATACTTTGAAAATTACTATCCACAAGGAAACAGAGTGGCATAATCAACTAATAAGAACCTAGTGAGGATATCAAAGAAAAAGATTATGGATAACCAAAGGAATTGGCATAATTTACTCCACAATGCTTTATGGAAAGATAGAGTCACACCCAAGGAAGCTATAGGAAATTCCCCATACTTTCTAGTGTACAAAAAGGAAGCCATTCTCCCGAATGGGATTTATCTTCCATCTCTTCAACTGGCCCAATATTCTAGAGGACATCCTTCATCAGTCGTACAACAAAGAATTGACACTCTTCTCATGCTAGAAGAAGAAAGGGAAAAAGCTAAGTCAAAATTCATAGCCCATCAACAGATCATTAAAACATGGTTTGACAAACATAAGGCTAAAGAGAAGAACTTTGAAGTAGGATACTTGGTCCTAAAATGGGACCAAGCAAATGAGCCTGAAGGAAAACATTCTAAGTTTTAGAATCTATGGCTCAAACCTTTTCAGGTGGTTGAGAAGATTGGGGTAGGCACTTATCAGTTACAAAATCTAAGGGGGGAACCTGCCGCCCTCCCAGTAAATGGACAATCCCTAAAACAATATTTCCATTGAAAATAAATAAATAAAAGTTGAGTTTTATTTTATGTTTCATGTGTGTGTTTCATAAGTTTTGTTTCAGCTAGCTCGAATGCAATTTTTCCTTTATTTTCTTTTTCTTTTTTCTTTTCTTCACTTTTGAAGGTTGTGTTTAGAAAGACAATGGTTGAATTCAAATCATGCGACATAGAGAACTTTTTTCCTAACTCATTGCTCACATACAACATGAGAAGCATCGAGGAACCTACAGTTGTTTCAAGGGGTCCTCTATCTAGCTTGCGCAAATGAACAACTTTGTGGAAATGCAGAAGCGTCTGCCCGATGGTCTGGTGAAATATTAAGGGAAAGTTGGTAAGCTGAAAAGGACTACATGAAACCCGAAGACAATTCTAGCAATGGTTTCACCTTAACCATCTCACTTTGCAAAATAAAAAGATGTCATCTTCTCCCACTCGCTCAGGGCATTCTACTGAAATAAAAGTTAACTATACCAAGGGAGTGAATAGTGGGAGAGGGTATGCAGATATCTCTGTCGTGGTTATGGACGCTCACTGGCACCAGAGAAAGGTCTGTGATGTTGGGGTGACTCCGTCGGGGCTATGGATCCTCGTTGGTAGCAAAGCAACACCACAGCAAGTAAGTAAAGGTAACTAAAGGATCCATGCCAGTGAATGACTGACTATATTTTTGTCAAATGGAGCATGATTCAGGGTTACAGGAAATGAAGGAGCAATAAAGGTTAAAAACCCCACAGGGAGACTCGGAAGAATCAATCAGAGAATTTCAATTGCAAGGGTTAAAGAGGCTATGATAAAAAAAAAAAACAGTTAAGTTCTCCACCTGCTTTTGCATCAGTCGATCCTGAAGGAGGAACAAAGATTCTTCTTTCACCCAATAAGTCTCCATTTTTTGAGCACTCAACACACCCTAAAACGTCTATGTTAAATTTTTACTTTTTGGGTACCACTTGATATTTTACGCTGTCTAATTCGACTTCATTGTAAAAAATGTTGCCTTCACTTATCTTTGTTTCTTATTCTCATTTAAGTCTCTCAAAGTTTGCTTGAACATGAGAAAAACCATAACTTGAAATATTAACATTTAATTAAAGAATCAGAAGCCATAACTTTTCCCCGATTTGCTCAAAAGTCGACATCAGGAAGAGTTAAAAAATGAAAGAGAATCACTCAAGAGAACCGAGGCCGTCGAGCGTCAATCCTCATCGGTGTCGGCAAATAGGAATTTTTCTTTCATGACAAGAATCACACAAGGATATCACTGATGATCGATCCCTTCGGCATCATAAAAGGATAAAAGAGTAAGCGTTAACGAAGAAATAAAAGCTTCCCTAATAGTTGATCCTCGATGCTTTTTGGCATCGTCAATCCCAATTTTAGCTTAGAGCACATGACTTGAACAAAATCCCGAGTCCGACCAATACCCTCAAGCTAAGTTCCCTATCTTTAGTGCCATGTATCCTGAGTAAGTGGCACCCTATCAACATTGTACAATGAAATCGATTGGCATTGGAGGTTTTTCGCAAAAGGATATCAATGAAAATGAAAAGTAACTCGGAGCACCACTAAGTATAAAATCAGGGCTAACTTACAAGAAAATTTGGGACAAAGAACATAGTAGATATACACACAAAGAAAAGAAATGATGCATTCAAATGCTACGACTAGTATCCTTTCATCAAAGTGTCGAGACTTTATATTAGATTTCCATTGAGGTGAGGTTACATACAAGAGACACCATCTACACCTTTTAGGATAAACAACCTGGTTTACATTAAGAAATTGAAAAATTTCACAAAAAAGGAAGACTATCAAAATTGTGTGTCACGTTTGAGAATACAAAATAGAGTTCGTCGATCATGCCTCTTCTGTGCGCGAAATTTCTCCCTAGCTGCTTCGCGCACCCTAAGATGTTGTAATTTATGTTCTTCTGACACAATTTGTGCTTCACGCAGCTGCATGATCATTTATTTTTCTTCCCAAAGCTGTCTCTTGATCTAGGTTATGTTCCCTTCATGACCTTGTGGTGTTGACACTTCAAGGGTCTTTTCTTCCAATTTCCATCTTAGTTCTTTATTTTCCTGATAGAGTTCAGCAATGGAAAGTAGCACTTGGTCCAACTGCTGAGTTGACTCTTGAACATTATAACCAGAGGCATATATTCTCCTCTCTCTTATCCTGCTTCCCCGACTTGAGGTTTCGACGGGATCTAGCCACATGGCACACATAAGCAATTCCTCATCAGCTGATCTTGCGCACGACTCGATCGAAATTTGGTTTTCCCCAACTTCCTTATTCTTCCTGGCCTTCCTCTCCTCTGGGGTATCTGCTTTTGAGGAAGCCTGGCTTCAAACCTTCTTCCTTCCAATGTAAATTCTTCCACTTCGGCCTCCACATGGGGAAAAACCATCATTTCCCCGCGAGGGTAGGAGCCCCTCTTTGAAGCCTTGGGAATACATGCTGCAAATAACAATGAGTCCTAGGCATTTTAGGGCTCAAGTATAGTGCTTCAACTACCTCACAAGCCCCGTCTTGCATTTTGAAGAGTTCCCATGGTGTGATAGCGTATCTTCCTTATGCGTGGGGGACTTGACAAGGGCCCAAAGCAATAAATTTGATCAGACTGGGATCTCGATATGAATTACTAGTAGTTCATAAGATCAGCTGGTAGGAAGAACACATGCAGAACATCCAGAATTTAGAATAGAGTAGGAAGTGAATCAAAATGTTCCAGGGAACACTGAATTCATGGTGACGAGATGTTTTGAAGAAAACTAAAAAAAAAATCTGTGTCACACCTGTGCGACGGGTATGATCTAGGGAGTGTGAGATGAAGCCGATAGGAGTTGTAGAGGGTGTGTGGTATGATCACCTAAATTTTTCAATTCCCCAGCCTTCGTGATGAGTTGATGATGGTTGATGCACTTACTGATGCGACTTTTGTTTGAACAACTTGCCTCAACCTGAGGTTCTTAACGACTTCCCTTACGACAGCATCCAACTCTTTTGGAACATACTCGTACTTTCAGCACACGTTTGGCTCTGACATCCTTTCTTGACCCCAAAGGCCAACCAACTATTGGCGGGACTTCGAATCTCATGTTTTTTCGTACTTGATCCATCATGTTGTGGCGCACGGATGTAACCCACCCTAAATATAGAAAAAAAATGATGGCGCTAACAGAAATGGTGCAGGCAATTCGAAGGGTTGCAGATATCACGTAAGTATCAAACAACTAGGTTTAGCAAGATTTACAGGTATGCATCAGCCTGGATTCTTCATGCTTACATTTTACACATATATTTTTCCAAGTGTTGTTCTATACGCAATCTCTAAATGATTTTGATTTCAATTGAAGGAAAGATGCCTCTAACTATTGAGAAAAATTGGCTCTGTAACTTCGCCGAGAAATCCGAGAGAAACTAGGTCCAAAGGTCAACAAGGTTATGAAGGATACCAGACTTCTTGAGTTTGGCATGCCCAATGACTTTGTCGACTTGTGTGGCATAGTCTAATCACATGCCAAGAAATATTCTTCATGGGCCAAAAGACTAGCAAAGGTGACCGACACAGTGCTAGGACAGGTGCAACTATTCATGGAACATCCGATCAAAGCTCGAGATATGCTACATCAGTTAAGTACCAGTCTGGTGAAGTATTTGGTGCATGCGATAGAAATAAGAGAAGTTTACGCAACCCCGATGGAACAACATAGGTTCCCATACACCATCACTTGCGAGGAGTTTTCCATCATTTGGTCAGAGTATGAGAAAAGTCACCCTTTCAAAGTGATATCTTAAGATGATTGTTAGAAAATTGTTAGGATAGAATGCCACGTGGAAAATTTTGTTTTACTTATCTACACTTAGCTGTTATTTTCAGTTGAATTTTATGCTATAAATAAGAGCATTGACAAATTAGTTAGAGGTGGATGGTTGTTGCAATAAATTCTCTTTTCTGGTTTGTTAATAATTATTTTGGAGATACCCTCAATTGAGAAGTCCTTATGGACCAGAGACAAGTTATATTTTCATCAAATTCATGTGTGATTGGATGTGGAGAAGAACTATTTCATATATCGTCTCATGAATGGATGTTGTAATGAGTAAAAGCTATTAAATCTATTGTTAAGTTATCTGATGCAATGTTTTACAGTTCTTTTCTTTAATGATGAAGATGAATCGTTGTGTTATTATGTGATGGATGATCAGAGTAGGTGAATTATTTTTCTTTCCATTATCTTATCGCATGTGTGTTTTCTTCCTGATAATTAGTATCTCAGACAATAACTGGATCCTCACATGGTTAATGTATTAGTACTAGGCCTGTGGTATAGAATTGTTTCCTGCATTCTTGAGTAGCAGGTTATCCCAAGCTCAGCCTCTTATCCAGTAGTTAAACTTAATCTTGTTTGTTCCCAAGTTGATTTATATTGGCTTACATCTCATATCGGCCCCAACTAAGATAAAATACAAAAAAGAGAAAGTCCAAACAAAGGGAGGCCTTCACAAGAAAACGTAAATCCCATTGATTAATTGGTCGGATCGCAAGATCTGGAGAACCATTCCATTATTAAATGTTGCAGAGCCTAATTGGGCCTCGGTGGCGGGTTTGGTTCCTGCTGTTGAATTAAATGGATCTAGGACCCATCAACAAGGCTTGATATTCGTATTTATTTTGGGATTTCTCTTTTGCATTAATACTTGATTCTTCTTGGGCACAACAATTCCAAAGTTCTTCAAATGTGGGATACTCTTTTCTTGTGTTCTTGCTTGTGACAATACATTCCATGTCTTGGGAATTCCATTGAGTACTACATTTACCAGTTCCTTTTCTGAAATGATTTCTTCAATAGCTTGTAGTTGATCTCTTAACTGAGAGATTCTTACAAAGTATGGTGTTATGTTGTCATCATCATTCATGTTCATGTCACAGAGCTCATTCTTTAGACTCATTACTTGTCCAATGGTTCTGAATGAGAAGAGGTTAGTTAGGGCATAGTACATCTTCTTAGATGAGTAAAGATGATAAATGTAGGGTATCAAGTGGTATTTTACAAAATCCACTATTATACTCATGGAATTGATGTCATTTTTCTTGAACTTCTCCATAACTGCAATGTTATGAGGTTCCTTCTCTTTTCCTTCTTAAAACTATAGTTCCACAATCTTTCTTTTCACGATATCCAACAGTTTATTCTTGGAAAGGATGAGGTTAATCCTCGTCTTCCATACTCTTAAGTTAGAATCCCCTTCTAACTTGTTTTCTGACTTCATAGAGTAAGTCATGACTGCTTTGAATTGGTCAACCTTTGAATTTTACCAAAAAATCAAACTTGATGTCTTAGCTTGCTAAGAGTACCAGGAGGTGTGCTAGGTTAGGGTGCACTAGGATATCCATAAATTAGGTCAATCTCTTCACTTAAGGTGCCTTAACAAGAGGGTTAGGGTTTCATTGCTGCAACAAAAACTTTGACTGCAACTACAATTGTAATTGACCAAATCCTTCCAATCTATATTCCAACAGTTAGACTTTCTGAAGATAGTCTGGGCCCATAACCTGTTAGAATAAAATAGGTGTACTCATTTTACCAAGGAAAATATAGCAATATTTTCACCCAACCATGGGTCGAAGCCACCCCGAAGCACCTTAACCTTGACAGAGAATAATTATGGAAGACAACCCTAGGCCTAATAGAAAATCAAGGTAGAGTATCACTCTCTAGAGCTAGCATACCAAGAAGAAATTCCAAACCATAACCAAGAGAAAGTCCAATCCTAAAACTGAAAATACAATTTGTAGTAGTTGCAGCTGCAGCTACTATCCAAACTTGCGCACTTACTAAATTTCTATAGTTGTGAGTTATGTGTGTCCAAATGAGCTCTAGAATATTGTATTTATACTTCTCTTTCTTAGTTTTCTGGGCCAATTGATCCAAGTGGATATTGGTGGCCACCCACCTATTCCAACTGGCTCCTCATGTCTGTTTTTTGTTCAGCATGTTCTTCTGTACTGCTTTGTAATTGTGGGTTCTACACTTATGGCATTGTCTAAATCCCCACACATCCTACAAGTGGATATAGGCGGCCTCTCGCCTAATCCAATTGGATTATTTTGTATTTTTTCATGTCAACACATCTTGTTGTACTTCCAAGGCCATTTTGGGGCCCTAAACGTTGTTGTTTTTGGCTTGCAATAGTCAAACTGTAGACGAAGTTAGAGTTTGATGGTGGAATGTGTATTTATCTGAAAGACCTTTCAAATGGGATATCACATGTCTAAAATGGAGGTAGTATGAAAAATTTATGACCCTAGGAAGTTGAGGTACCAAATTACACCAACTTACCCATAGGGCCCACATGACTTTTGGTGTTTTACCTTCTAGGATTAGGTTTTTGGATGTCTAGGGTTTTGGAATTCATGTGTAATATCAAAAATTCCTCTGGAGCCTCATTGTAATCCATTCTTCTCAAACGGATGCACGTATAAGACACATCTCTTCTCAGAGATAGCTACCTCCATTCGAGCATGTGTTTCAGTTCTAGAGTTTTACAGTTTCATCCTATTTCATTATTTAATTGAAGATATTGTTCACTAGATATTTGTGTTATTCTTCATATATTTGTGTTTATTGTATTCATTCTGTTAATCAATTCGTTCCTCTCCTAAATACATCTCAATGGTATTAGAGTGGTTTGCTCTTCATTTATTTTTCTTCGTGCATGTACCCAATAAGATATGGGTACAAGAAGTTGGGACTCGAACCAATCAAGCCATTACAAGATAGACCACGTCGAGCCTGACAACAGACCATGGGGGCTGAAAAGAAATATGATGGAGCAGGAGATCCTATTAAAATGTTTCTCGAGGAATCCCTTGCACGACAAAGGAACGAAATGATGGACAAATTCATGCAGATCCTTTGACGGCTGTTGTTGGTCACTATAATTGCTTAATTGATTCAAACAATCAAGTGATACATAA
>SNQJ01S0085046.1:8146-18558 GCA_010110895.2 Picea sitchensis
TGTATTTTTCCTTGTTCTCACTTTGCTACCCCTCTCTCTCACTCACAACCCTCTTCTCATTCAGTCTGAATCTCTTACCAATGCGCAATACTCCAATCTCTTTGTTCATCGCACACACTTCTTATTTCAGCATCCTCATCCCATATGTTCTTCATTCCTTCTCTTCATCCCTCTTTATTCTCATATCATCCTCTGGTTAGCCCCCAGTTCCCCTATGTGTACGAAGGCGTTTAGCAATTAGATTCCATTTTTCCCTTGTTGCACGATAACATCTTAATCCAAGTAGATAGTGACTTTAGGTATATTCTATATGGTCCCTTAAATAATTCCCTCTCAACAATGCTATATGATTGAGTACAATCTATGGAAAATTTAGTAATGTAATCTCACAACACACTTTCCATCCAATAATCTATTGCACATGATACCCGATTACTTATAGAATTGAATTTCCTAATTAACTCAGGAGTCCAATTTCTCAAAAAATCAGTACAATATATTTTAATGTTTGGATCGACTCTACTAAAATATTCGAAAATTCAGCAAAGAAAATTTCATGCAAATCTATAAACACATACCTTTGTAGCAATTTCTTTGCGTTGATCTGTGGATTCTTATTCTGATATAGCGCAAACTCGATCTACTTCATGTCCAACCATTTTCTAATATCCTCCTTATTATACCTCCACATCGCCCCTCAATAGTATATCTTGGTCATGGAAATGGAACCATTTGTTGGTGCGCAGTGGGAAAAACTAGGGTTCAACATTAATTCACCAACAAATCCAAATATATCGTCCCTTTTGGAATCACCCGCAAGTAGGTGAAGCCTCACCCGAGGTACCTAGGGGGACTGCAGGAACCATACTTCTACAATCATGAAGGGAATGGGGACCATTCTAACATTCATTCTTACTTAACATGCATTCAACATGCAATATACCATGTGCGAAAAATCATAACAGCATAACAACTCATGACAGATTCATCATACTTAACCATTCAGCATATGCACTGAACCATCAGATACATATTCATATTAACCATCCAAGCATTACATGTGCACCATAAGGAGAACATAAAAGAAACACATCACAACATACATCATGACACAGAGATTTAAAGTGGTTCACCCCAAAATAGGCTACGTCCACAACGGCTAGCTTCTTATATTATTCATTCATCTTCAGTTCTTACAATAGGTGTGCACTACACTTATACAATAATCTTCAGTTAAAACCCAAACCTGGCCAAGTCGTTCTATACTGCAGTGCACACATACCTCTCGATTGATATTTAACTCGGCTCATACTCATCAACTAGAAAAGTTTTATTCATTTTCCAAAAATCAACTCAACTCACTCTGAATTTTCCTGCAAAATCTCTAACTCAACGCTCATAACTACCTTCTACCCAAAACCTATACACATTTATACATATACATTAGGGCTTATCCCATTACAATGTGGACAAAATGTCCCAAAACTCCTAACTAACTTCCACCTTCCGCACGCTGGCTCCTGAAAATGAGCTAATTGTCTTTTGTGTGTGTTGCTCCTTTCCTGACTTGTCGTGCAGTCCGCTCCTATGTGACTCCCAAAACTTACCCAAAATGTCTTTCTCCAACAAATATGAAGGGGACAACATTATTTCCTTTTATTGGAAGAACAAGCACATGATTGAGGATATGGTTTCCCATGAATTCCATTTCATGGATCTCAAAGTTATGGATAATTTATTGGTTGTTACCAAAGAGGTTGACAATGTTTTCAACTTGACCGCAGACGAGGTTATAACATTTGAATATAACCTATAATTGTTTTAGTTTTTAAAAAATGTCAACCATTTTATTTGTATGATCATGAGGTGTTTGATCATTCCACAAGGCATTTTTTTCATAAGTTATTTGTTGCTTTGGGGGTTTTTTTACGCTTCTAGTATGAATTTGTCCCAAATTCAAACAACTAGAGATCAACATGAGGTTGAAGGATTATGATTCTTGGCCAACTAATGTATATAAACTTGTGATGCTTTAAAACTCTAGTACTATTTTTTGGTTATATCACAAAAATTTTGGCTAGAAGGAAATGAAAACTTTGAGGACTAGAATTTGTTTAGAAAATATGTTGTATATTTGATGATAATCATTTATATGTGATGGTATATGGTAGTCCTATATGAATTCAATATTATTTTTGGATGTTACAAGGATATTGAAAATTTAGAGAGTTATTGTAAGAGGACAACTCAAAGGAAAGATACTATCTAAGTTGTTAGTGGTACATATGAGATTTATTAGGACCTATGTAGTTTGGAGAAGTGATGTAATGCATAAGAGATAGTCTAACATAGGTGATGATTTGTTGGTTACTAGCTTGACATTACTCTTCTATAATTGTAAGATCCATCATGATTTCCCAACAAGTAGAATTATGTGTAGGATTTAGATGTTATAGGTCAATCCCACTTAAACTAATTATGAACTGGTGAATTGATTTGTCTCTAGCCTCAAGATGCCTATGGCTTGTCAACTAGGTCTAGCCCAAGTGGTCATGTGATGGAGTGTTATCCTCCCCACCCAAGTTATATTCACATAAGTGGCATGTCAAAGCTTCGATATTTACAGAATATAGTTTACCTTGGGTACCATATTAGGAATTATGGGAAGTGCTCGATGGTTCTCCCCAAGAAATTCATTACGCAAATATAAAAAATAAATAAATAAATAAGATGCCTATTTCTTGGAAAAGCTTGCCACAGAATAATTGTGCAAACACTGCACCAAGGACTTTTGTATAGAATGTCAGATATGTCATTTCCACAACATTTATGGTCCTTTTGGTACATGGAAGGGTAAGTTATGAAAAATGGAAGACTGTAAATGTAATGTATTGTAGGATGCTCATATTTATAGTTATTTTATTTCTAAACTCATTTGTTTTGCAGGTGGATGTGGGAAGGCACTTGCACCCTTTGCAGGAAGTCAATCATATCCACTAATAGGTTTGAAATGTGGGGCGATGGAAAGCAAAAATAATCCTATACATTCATTGACAAATGTGTGGAGGGTGTCCTAAGTACCCAATCTTTACATGGATTTTCAAATTCAATTTTGGACCCAAGCTTGATGACTTCTTTGCTTTCAGTTCCATTACAAAAAAGTGTGAGCTCACATCTATTGTTGTTTGGTTAATATTCACTTGAAAAATTTATATGCCCTTGATAGCTATGGGTTGGGATCACTTTCTACAATATTGGGTTTCCTTTCATAGCAACTCAAGGTGAGTAGATATTTATTTTTTTTTATTTTTTTTTCTTGGGGTTTTGCAAAGAGAAGCCCTATTTTGATGGCATCGTTTGGTGAAAGTCTCTTATAAACTATTATTGTTTTCATTCAAAGGATGGGTTGAGGCTTGGAAAAGATAAATCTAATAGACTATACATCCTTCTCTATTCTCAATGTCTCTCCTTCGACTGATTTTGAGTACAAAATGTAGGGTAAGTGTCTTAATTTTTGAACTTTTTTCTCAATGTCATAGCTATACTAATTTACATTTGCATGTGAGGATTAAAAATGCATAACACACGATTAGGTAGGTCACCTGTATGTTAATGGTAATGTGTGTGTTGGGGTTTATGGTTCATAGCAAGAATGATCCATATGGATACTTCTATGTGTGTGCTTCTCTATCTATTTGTGTTATATACAACCTTCAATTTATGGGTTGTCCATGTGTTTTTCTTAACTAAACACTTGCTAAAGTTAAGAATTTAAGATGTCATTATTGTACGTTGTAGGTTTTTCATTACATTAGTAAGTAATATGCTCTACAAAAGTAATGTTAGTAAGTAATATGCTCTACAAAAGTAATGTATTGACAAAGAATATGTGTCATGATGTTTACACTATTTTTACCCGATGAAAGGTGTTGTTGTCTATCGATTAGGTTTTGATTTTGTGATGAAAAAATTAATGGCACAAACATAAATCCATGCTTACTAGGCACTTGTATTATTAGTTGTGGCTTATAAGTTTCATATCAGTGCCTTAAAACTAGCATTTGCATCATTTGTAAATTAAATGCTAGCTATAAACTTGGAATATAGGAGTATATTGTTTTCCTATGAGTTACAATGGTGTTACTATCAATGTAGCCTTTTTGTTTTTTTATTGAGATCCAACTCCAACTATGTTATAAGTTGGAGTAGATTTTGTGGATCTTTTTAAAGAAAATCAAAATAAAGTTTTAAGGCATTGCCAAATATTATATTTTTTTTGTTCAACTTATTGAAGTTAACATCGACATATATGATTGACTCATTGTTGTGTGATAAGGGTTAATATGCCATGCACACAAAGTGTCCCCAAACCATGTTTACCCACTATGTCATTAAATTAAAAGATTGTTTTATATAAAACAAAATTACCAAATTTGATTATGCATCATCTGCATTTGTCTTGATCTTTGGTTGGAAATACCAACTATGTTTTGTAGGGTTGACAACTTTGGATTATATATTTTTGGCTTTAATACCCCTAATTTGACCTTTCTTTGTCAGTGTTGATAGAGGTAGGCATATCAATATGCCTAGCATCACTTGTGCAACAATGGAAAAATGTGTCTTTCTAAGGACCATCTTTTGTTCTTAAATCTTGTAACAACTTGTTGTAGAGGAAGGGTGTAAAACCATAATTTTCTAAAAACATGGCCCTCCTTCAATACCCTTGATTTGGTCTTGCTTTGTCAGTTTTGATAGATATGGATGAATTAATATGCCTAGCGATAGTTGTGAAACAATGGAAAAATATGCCTCTCTAAGGACCATCTTTTGTTCTTAAAAGTTATAACAATTCATTGTAGAGGAAGGATGTAAAACCATCTTGGCTTCATGGTCATTTCACTTTTTTTCCTCTATTTCTATAGCCCATTACAAAACAATAAGACTACCAAAGAGAAACAAGATGATATATATGCATAAATTTCAATGAAAAGAAATGGAAATAATATAAAATCAAGTACATGATTATTGCTACTGTGTTATGTTATTATTATTATGTAATATTTTGTTATGTTACAATTATGTTATTATTGTGTTATGTTACAATTTTTTCAAGGACTATGTTATTATTATTATGTAAGATTGTGTTATGTTACAATTATGTTATTATTGTGTTATGTTACAATTTTTTCAAGGACTTACCATTTTTGCAATTATTCTATTTGCATAGCCTTACATTGACGAGGGTCATGTTATGTTATTATCCCCCATTATATGTAGCTTTTTGTGTACAACATTGTACAACCTCATTCTTAGTTTCTCATGTTAGTATTACTTTTTCAAGGTCAATGAATATCCAACCATGTTAGATTTATTTGGTAAATTGGAGAATCATATTGTTAAAGACGAGGGAGTGATCCATTGGTCAACCCAACATTAATTGGTTGGCTATCTAATTTATTGTTTTAAAACTAGACAATGTCGGAAGTCCAACACCCTAACAACATGCTTGTTACAATAGTGACAAACATATGAATGTTCAAATACATTCTTTCAATGTCATTATGGAATTCTTGTGACATTATGGTGTGTGATGGGATAATTTTTACAACGTTCATGTGACATTATGGTGTGTCATGGGATAATATTTACGACATTCTTGTGACATTATGGTGTGTAATGGGATACATTTTTACGATGTTTCTACGAAATTATGGTCTATGTTGGGATACATTATTCTAATGTCCTTGTGGCATTCTTACAACATTTTGGTGTGTTATTATGTGTTAGTTTGATGTATGTTTGATGTCCTAACAACATACTACCAATTACCATTTTCCAAAAATGGCTAGGGAACTAACATGTAGAGCCTTTATGTCATTGGAGTTATGTCAAAGAGAATCAGAAGACCAACAACAGGTTGACAAAAACAATATTGGAAAACTAACACATGGAGACCTTTGTTGTCGAAGGTAAGACAAAATCATGTCGAAATACCAACAACGATTTGCAAAAACGATTGCTAGAAAAATGACACGTGAACACCTATGGTTGTCAGAATTGCAATGAAAGATCGACGATTAAGTATTTTTGTTTATTTATGGTGAAATAATTTTGACATTAGAATATTCCTTGATTCGACGTGATTGTGACAAAACTAATATCGATAGCACATTGAAAATTATACATGAATATAGTGGTAATTATATCATAAATGTCTAGAGAAATAATATGGTTTGACTCTATCAATTCTCGCTAGCTCAAACAGTTAAGGTGTGGTTTTCATTTTCTAGGCGACTCGAGTTCAATTTCCTTAGGATTTGTTTAGTCGGGAGGAGACACCCAAAAATCCATTCATGTTGAGGGTTCGTGTGACCTAGGCCAGGTGCGATCCCTAGGTGATTTTGATGGCTTAGATGCCCCTAGGTTGTGGTTTTTTAGCCAATGGTTGAAATGTTGGCCCCGCAAGTGATGGGAACATTTCTAACAAACAAAAAAACAAATAGGTTTTGACCCTAAATGTCGAGAGGAATATTAAGAAAATTAATGTTTGAAAGTGAGATTCGTCATCATTGGTCGGAAATCAATACTCAACCAATAGCAATAGGGAATGAACTCATCCAAGTTTTTTCATGGTCATTGTATTTTTAGTTTTAATTATCATTGTATTCAATTTTAATGGTAGTGGACACAAGAATTGTGTCAAAGTAGATGCGGTGCATTTTTATTGTAGGTCAATGTAAAAAAAATAAGTAGTGGTTGTAGGGATTATCATGTCAAAGGTTATATAAGCAACTTGCTAACGTAAGAGATGCGAAGTAAATATTATGTACCTCCATAACCCACATCTAGTGAAAAATGTTTTTAACGTCACCATATATGTCAAATGATGTAATCAATCATCTAATTTTAGTGCATAGATAAGAGTTTCCAATATATTTAAATTTCTTACATGTTGAAAATAATATAAATATTATAAAAATAATAAATCTAAAACATAATTTAAAAAAATAAATAAAAACAAACTAAACTATATATATATATATAGGTTGAAGAACGAGAAGTTGAAGAAAAACGCAACTTGAGAGATAGGATTAAAGAGCTAGAAGAAAAACTAACCAACAATTTGACCCTCAGTAATCTAGAAAATAAATTGAATAGCAAACCCATCAAAGAGGAAATAAATAAGCTAATCGAATTGGAACATGAGCGTGATAAAATATCCTTGAACCTCATATTTTTTGGTATAAAAGAACAACAAGAGGAGGATACGCTAGCAATAGTAAAATAAGAGTTAAAAAATAAATCACAAATTGAAACAAATTACCTCATAGAAGCAAAGAGGCTAGGAAAAATAATTGATCATAAAGATAGGTTGATATGTGTCAAAGTAAGTTGCAATGACCATAAATATAGCATAATTGGTAAATATCTGAGCTTAAAAGGGTCGGGAATATTTATAAATGAAGACCTGATTCCCGAAGACCAAGTTGAAATAAGAAAGGAAGTTCAAAATGTAAAAGAAACCAAGAAAGAAGGAAAATGGGAAATAATTAGAAATTGAAAAGCTATTGTTAGGGATAGAGACCAGAAGGATAGTAATAAATAGGAATTTGGGACACTCGGGATCCTTTTTTGGAACTGTCATGGATTTCCATGGTGCAAAGGTCCTACGATAAGTTGGATCCCAAGTGATATTGATATTGATTAAAAATATTTCTGTGGTTGGAGTTTTCATGATTGGTCGGAATAGCCACAGTTTGGTCAATAGAGTGTCGACGTTTCGGATCCAAATCAGGATCCATCTTCAGGACAATGAGCCTGGGTTTAGATAATGAGAATATTTGGTTTTAAATACTGGAATTGACGTGAAAACTAAGTGTCGGCTAGGTTGTTTTGGTAAAAATTATTTTTAATTATTTATTATGTGTGATTTAATTAGGGTTTTGTTATTTGGTAAAATCATTTTTTATTATTTATTTATTATTTAAAACAAAACCCTAATTAAATTCAATCGCACTAAATAAATAATAAAAAAGGATTTTACCAAATAACAAAACCCTAATTAAATCACACATAATAAATAATTAAAAAGAATTTTTACCAAAACAACCTAGCCGACACTTAGTTTTCACGTCAATTCCAGTATTTAAAACCAAATCTTCTCATTATCTAGACCCAGGCTCGATAATTGATATTGTTTGTCTAGTTGAAACTTGGTGGCATGAAGAGTATAAGGTCCCTAACATAGAAGGATGTGTCTTGTGGTCAGCATGGAACAAAAATTCCCACCATAGAGGGAAAGGAGGCATATCTTGTTATATTAGAAAGATAATTTCTCCTCACATTCAACTTCATAAGATCTATGCTCTCAATCAGCACACTTGGATAGAAATTTCAGACACCAATGCTAAGAAGATGCATATAGAAATTTTCTATTTTTCACCAATTAATTATAATTTTTATAAGAAAAACAATCTAGATATAAATTGTCCCTATAATAATTTAGAAAAAGATATTTATAGTTTGAAAAATCAAGGTAATATCCTCCTGTTAGGAGACTTTAATGCTAGGACTGCAACTAACCAAGCTACTCTTTTAAGCAATGATTCCAATTGTAATCCTTTATGGTTAGATGAGGACCTTGTTTTATCTAATAGCTACAAAAGAAGCTTTGAATACCTAATTGAGAATTTGTTTGGTACTGAGTTGGTCAAGCTCTGCACCTTTTAAGACCTAACACTAGCAAATTTGTCTCATTTTGTGATGGTTATTTCGACGCTCTTGCGACGTTATGTCGTGGATATTACGATGAATCTTGAGTCTCTGAAACATAGCTTTATGTCACGTGGCAACTGCGACAAACTTGAATTACCGTCACAAAAGCGACGACCCAAACTTCTCACAATTGCGACAAAAAATAAATATCATCACTAATACGACAGTATAGGAAAACTAAGTGAAACAAACATTTCATCACATTTGAGACAACCGTTGCGACGACAGATTTTGTTGCTTATACAGAAAATGCGTCGCAAAAATTTAAGTTGTCGTCGCACTTGCGACGAAAACCTTTTTATGTTTATGTAACAAACATGTCACAACAATTTAAGTTGTCGTCTCACTTGCGATGACAACTTTCGTTGATTATATGGAAAATGCGTCGTAGCAATATAAGTTGTCGTCGCCATTGTGACGAAAACTTTTCGTTGTTTATATGGTAAATGTGTCGCAGCAATATAAGTTGGCGTCGCCATTGCAATGACAACTTTCGTTGTTTATATGGAAAATTTGTCGCAGACATATAAGCGGTCGTCGCAATGGAGATGACAACTTTCATTGTTTATATGGCAAAAGCGTCGCAACAATATAAGTTGTCGTCACAATTGCGACAAACAATATTTATTTAAAATATATATATATTAGGATGCAATTTTAATATTAATATTACCATATCCTCCAAGTGGAACATGGTTTCTCCTATAATTCCTTGGATAGTGGGGATGGGTATTAATGCCTTGATAATGTGCATGAGAGGACAATAAATCTGTTAGGCTCTAAATGAATATTTCTAGGACCTACAAGGGCCATGGACAAAGCCACAAACCACAAAACATGCCCTATATAAGATATCATTATCATTAGAGTGGTATGTGGATGCCATTAGAAGGTTTTATGCATTAGGGATGGGTACTAGATCCTTGAACATGGTTGGGTCAGAAGTCGAGGGAATTAGGACCTAATTTAATATTCTTGATCTAATAGGCCATGATCAAGGCCTCAAACTACAACATATTTCCTTTAAAGTGAATCTTTGTCATATAAGTAGGATATGGGTATAATAATGAGTTTTTTCATAGTAGGAATGGGTCTCAAGGACTTTACCATAACAAAGGGAGGACAATAAGGGCCGTATTCCATAAATGGATTTGTAAGGCTCAATATCCATGAACATCACCTTCAACATAATCCATTTAGAGGAAATATTTGGCCTCCAAGTTGAATATGTGTACCATTATTTTTCACTAGGGACATGTGCATTAAGTAATTAGCCATGGTCAAGCGAGGAAAATAAGGCCCTTGGGTCATTTATGAATCCTTTAGGGATTAAGGGACATAATCAATGCCCTAAACCACATAACATGTTGTCCATAGGGAATCATGAACCTTTGAGTGAGATATGGGTATTTTTATAATATTTTGTGTATCAAAGATGGCTATGAAGGATTTAACCATTTTTGGGGGATAAATCCAAGGAATTAGGCCTTGAAAAAAAATTATTGGGTTAATAGGCCATGATTAAATCCATGAACTACAACATGAGACATTTAAAGGGGATCTTTTGCATACGGGTTGGATGAAGTTTCCATTAGGATTTTTTGTGTAGTATGGATTTATGTTGGGGCCTTGAC
>SNQJ01S0085046.1:27416-41907 GCA_010110895.2 Picea sitchensis
ATATTTAGGAGTGAAAGAGAACAACATGTAGAGAAGATATTTTAGGTTTTTCAACTATTGTAGTTTAGGTTTTTCATGGGATTAAGTGAAATGAAACTAATTACATTCAATGCAACAATTTAATATTAAATGTAGCTAACTAAATAATATATAGGAGAAAGTGGCAATGCAACCACTAGCAAGGAGAACAAACCACCATTGCCACCAAAAATGACCATGAATTGGACCCTCCAAAGTCCCGCTCAAAGTGAAATGAATTTATGTATTTGCAAAAACGTTTTTATAAATATTTTTATTCACCAAATTTCATTTCATTTTTTAAATATCTCTGTCAATAAAGGAAATATGGAGATTCCTTATGCATGTTCTGACACATTGAAGGTACAAGTTTTAGGGGATAGATAAAAGTGGTTTATATTTTGTCATATTTGATGAATGACAGGTTTATGGGTGTCGAGTATTTTGTCATATTTTATCATAAACATGTTCATACAAAACATGTGTTTTTTTGGCTCCACGGTATGCTCACAGGAAATGCAACGAGCGTTGGTCCCATCAAAAAGGAGGAGATTCCAAATGTGAATTGTGCTGTCAGGTTTTATGACTTTTTATTTGGCCATGTTTTTATTCTTACTATCAACAATTTCAAATATATATATATTCTTACTATCATTATTATCCTCCACTAATATTATGAACTGGAAATGCATTCATAATTATTTTTTCTGAACTGAAATGTTGTGGATTTGAAATCGCGGGAATACAAGGCGAGAAGGGTTGACCGAATGCCAAGAGGAGATCTGGACATCCAGGCGAGTCAGGTAAGTACCAAAATTCTGACTCTATCCATGTTCAGGCCACCTATGTTTTGGCCCCTATTCCCACTGATATAATGATAATAGGGAATAATTTAGACTTAATCTCTTCACGCTCTAGATATATTCTCGAAAGGAAGTCCCTGAAATTTGAACATGGATTATGTTTATCTTGTTGATATTGACATCCTTTTGTATGAGATGGTCAATGACAATGGTTAGTGTGACCTAGAAGGTAGATTGAAAACATTATGGGTTAAAAAATATTGATCAATGTATTGTCATATAAGTTGCATATCAATAAAAAATTAGTTGATTTACCAAAAGAATGAATTTATGTATTTGCAAAAAAAATATTATAAATATTTTTATTCACCAAATTTCATCTCATTTTTTAAATATCTATGCCTTTCATTAATAAAGGAAATATGGAGATTCCATGTGCTTGTTCTGGCACCTTGAAGGTACAGGGTTTAGGGGATAGATAMAAGTGGTTTATATTTTGTCATCTTTGATGAATGACAGGTTTATGGGTGTCGAGTATTTTGTCATATTTTATCATAAACATGTTCATACAAAACATGTGTTTTTTTGGCTACACAGTATGCTCACAGGAAATGCATCGAGCATTGGTCCCATCAAAAAGGAGGAGATTCCAAATGTGAATTGTGCTGTCAGGTTTCATGACATTTTATTTGGCCATGTTTTTATTCTCACTATCAACAATTTCATATATATATTCTTACTATCATTATTATCCTCCACTAATATTATGAACTGGAAATGCATTCATAATTATTTTTTCTAAACTGAAATGTTGTGGTTTTGAAATCGCAGGAATACAAAGCGAGAAGGGTTGATCGAATGCCGAGAGGAGATCCAGACATCCAGATGATTCAGGTAAGTATCGAAATTCTGACTCTATCCATGCTCAGGCCACCTATGTGTTGGCCCATGTTCCCACTGATATAATGATAATAGGGAATATTTTAGACTTAATCTCTTCACGCTATAGTTATATTCTCGAAAGGAAGTCTTTGAAATTTATTGACTAAGATTACCATTGTTAATTTATGGAGAGATGTTTATTTGTTTAATTAGGATTACCTATCAAATGGAGAGATCTTTATTTGTTATATTTAGGTCGCTTTGTCAAAGATGGGAAGGGTTATAGTGAGCGTCGATCTTGCGACGAAAAAATGTGAGCGTCGCACTTGCAACGAAAACACAGATGAAAGTTTGTTTCCATCGATAGAGGGACGAATACGGGGTGTATTTAGATCAAAATTGAAAAATTGAACTTTTTCTCTTGAATTTTGCGACGAAATAGTACTTTTGTCACAAGTAGTCGTTGCAATATTTTCAATATGTAGTAGTGTAATAATTTGCAATGGAGTAATGAAGTGGAAAAACTCCAACCAGATGACTTGTATCCATGGGATAGCTAGTAGTGTCATAGATTATGTGATATTTGATATCCATGTTTCCAACCAAACAATCACTTTTGACCTTTTAAATGACCATGAACCAGACTCTTATCATAGACCTTTAACCCTAACTCTAAAATTTTCCATGCATAGGAGTGCTATTGAAGAGAATTTTGATAAGAAAAGGAAACTGCACTTTAAAAAAAGTAAAGTTGACCTTTTCTTAAAGGATTTAAACAGTGAATTACGTATCCTAACTTATAAGGATAGTGTTAAATACCTCTATCATAATTTTACAACTACCCTTTCCACTTCTATTAACAAATTCTCTTTCGAGGTGTCATGTAAAAAGAATAATAGAACGATCAACCCTTGGTATGATAAAGAATGTAAAATTTCTAGGAAATACATTAGGGATGCTTTTAATCAATCCTTAAAAATCGATAAGTTCAACACGTACAAATCCCTAATTAAAAGGGGGAAAAAAATGTACTATATCAATAAAAGGAAAGAGCGGCTTTCACAACAATCTAAGTTGGATCCTAAGAAGTTCTGGAGGTAAATTTTAATCCGCAATACTAAATAAAATAATATGATTCCCTTAAGGGATTGGAATTCCTACCTTAAAATTCTTTACGAGTTCCCTAATTCCATGGACACCATTCATATTGTCCCTACAGAGTATGAAGTTTTTTTCTTTCGTTGACATAGATTTCAAGGTTAAGAGGCTTGCAAATGGGAAAGCTAAGGACATTGAAGGTTATCCAGCTCAAATTTTTAAAATCAAAGGGCCTATCCTCATCCCTCACATACACAAGCTCTTCAATGTAGCAGTCAAACAAGGCTTCTCTAAACCCTGGATGCAAAGCCTCATTGTTCCTATTTTTAAAATTGGGGATAGAAACATTCCCTCTGATTATAGGAACATTATTATTAGCCTAATTTTATCCAAGCTTTACGGAATTATTTTGGAAAAGACAAGTAGCCTGCCTTTGGCTAGAAAGTCATGGTAAAAGAGATAAAGGCCAGGCTAGGTTTAGAAGATATAATTCAATTTTGGACCATCTTGTTACCTTTAGGATCATTGCATAGGAGATCCACAATAATAAAACCAATATTTTTTGTTGTTTTGTTGAATTTAGAAAATCTTTTGACATGGTTCCTAGGAAAAGCCTTCAGAGTAGGTTGGAAGAGATAAAATTTACTTTCGAGTTGATGGATGCTACAATAAGGCTATATGAGAATGTTATTTCCAAGTTTAATAAAATTGAGGGTTGGTCAAAAGAGATTAACTGCAATATTGGAGTCAAGCAAGGTTGTCCCTTGTCCCCTACCTTTTTTGGCATATACATTGACAAGTTAGAAGATTGCTTGGAAGAAGCAGGTTGTTTCGTCCCTACTCTCATTGATATATTCATCAATCTTATTATTTATGATGATGATATCATTCTTATGGCGAGAATTCCTCGTGATATTTAAAACCAAATAAGAACCCTCAATTAGTTTTTCTCCAATATGGGTATGATTGTTAATACTGACAAGACTAAGGTCATGATCATTCAATCCAATAAGATCACTTATGATACCTTTGTATATGAAAACAACAACTTGGAGGAAGTGAATTCATACAAATATATTGGAATTGATATTCACCACAAGCTCTACTAAAATTGTAGCATTGAGAAAAGGATTATTGGGGGATGGAAATCGTATTATGGGCTTGAAAAAAATTGTAAATCAACCGATCTTTGGATATGGGATAAGAAGAAACAAAACTTTGAGACTATTTTTACACCTATTATTATTTATGGATGTGAATTATGGGGATGTAGTATCTCTCATGAATCCTGGAGAAAGATGGATCAAATACAAAAGAAATTTATAACCTATAATCTCAAAATTAAAGGAAATATGCCTTATCTCATCCTCCTCTTAGAGGAAATGCTTTCCCCCATTGAGAGGATAGCTATGACTAGATACCTAATGTATAATAACAAGTTAAACAACATGGAAGACAAGAGGCTTCCTAAAATTGCTTCAAAATCTAGTCATAACCACCATCGACTCAAGCAAGGATGGCATAAAGATGCTCAGTCTTGGCTAAGCTATTGGGGAATCATGGAAGACACCATTTTGCAAAATAAGGATAGTATTAAAAATATCATCAAATAAAAATTTAAGGAGAAAATGTGGTGTGATAAGGATATAGAGGAAAAAATAAAGTTAAGGTATTACAAGGATGTAATCAACCCTAATCTAGAAGATCAAAATTATCTCTTTGTTTTGAAAAGTGTAAAGAAAAAAATAAACATTGCTAAGATAAGAACAAATTCTCATGAGTTCCATAGTGAAATTGGGCATTGGTCAATTCCTAAAATGTCGTGGGATGAAAGAGTGTGTCACCTTTGTGACACTAAGAAGGTTGAAGATGAAAATCACTTTCTCTTAGATTGTCCAGCCTATACCCAGATTAGATCTCAATTTCAAAATATTTGTCACACTACCAATCTTCCTAACCTTTTAACTCAACAAAACTATGGTGATCTTGGAAAGCTTCTCTTAATGCTTTTCGAGCACATAAACAAAATTCTAAATAATTGTAAGTAATCCCTTACCCTCTTAAGGTATTATAGACCAATTCGGTTTCAGTGGACGTTAATCATCATCGTCATCATCGTACATATATATATATAAATGAAAAAAGCATAAATTTTATTAAGAAGATAAAATTTGCATTCTGAAGAATGCATGTGTAGACATGCATTTAGTCCCAAAGATATTTAGTTGTCACTTGTAGTAACAAAAGTTTTGTTTTGTACAGTTCCCAAAAATATAAATCATTCTACTATTCTTTCTGAGAAGAAAAAACAAAAATCTAGAACTAGTAACTTGGAGCAAAAATATACAAAACTGCCCCATAGGGAAATAGAGCTATGTTGTAGTCCACAAGTGTCTAAAGAATGACCCATCCCAAAAAATTGATATTATGTAACATGTCCCTTGTATGTCTTCAAAAAATACATACAGAAAGTGGCAAATGACTTTAGACATTGAAAACATGTTGTTCCCTTTGTTCTATAAAGGGTCTATGATAATGGTCTTGGCTCTACCCATCCAAGAGTTCTAATATGTGCCATTTCCCATGAGCCATTTGAGTGCCCTCTTTAGATAAGGAGTCTTTTGCACCATTTATTTCCCTGTAAACATGGGTGAATAACAGGTTTGTAAATATATTTGAAATTAAAAAGACTTATTCAAGGATAGAAGCAAGATTTATGTTATCACTCTTTTGATTTTTCCTCAGCCACTTGATGACTACCATTGAATCACCAAAAATATGAAGGCTTGAGATCCCCTTTTCCCCAACAAAAGTGAGCAAGAGATTTAAATCCATTAGTTCTACATAATTATTTGATCCATGGCCTAGACCCCACTTTAATTTATAAAAATGTGTTGGGGAGATATGTAGGACTCCCCCTCCTCCGTAATGTTCATCGTTGTCTTGGGAAGCCCCATAAAAAATATCCCAAGGTCTTGAGATATCTATTTGTTCTTCCACTATCTTCCTCGAGGAAGGAATATATTTCACTTGTGGTAAATGTGCTAGGATGACTAAACTTTTGGCTACAAATAAATCGGTAAGCGAGGCCTTTTCCTTGAATATGGCCACATTTCTAGCAAGCCATATTCCCCATAGTAAGAGAAGGGGAAGACCCTTGATGTTTTTTTTCATATCATTCTGAACCCAAAAAACCCATGCTTCTTCAATGGAAATCATGTGCCAGTTGCAATTTTAACCCAAAACAATTGAGACAATCCACTAAGTTTGAACTGAAAAAGGGCATCCCCAAAAAAGGTGTAGAGAAGATTCATCATCCCCCTTGCAAAGAGGGCACCAACCCAGCCCTTCCATACCCCTGGATTTCATCCTATCCCATGTTGAGACCCTTTTCCTTAAGAGGCACCACATAAAAATTCTAGCCTTAAGGGGGCATTTGACCTTCCAAATCCCCTTCCACCACCAATCAGGGACTTGTTGCTAGAGAAAATGTGGTGTGATAAATATTTAGAGGAAAAAATAAAGTTAAGGTATTATAAGGATGTAATCAACCCTAATCTAGAAGATCAAAATTATCTCTTTGTTTTGACAAGTGTAAAGAAAAAAATAAACATTGCTAACATAAGAACAAATTCTCACGAGCACCATAGTGAAATTGGGCATTGATCAATTCCTAAAATTCCATGGGATGAAAGGGTGTGTCACCTTTGTGACACTAAGAAGGTTGAAGATGAAAATCAATTTCTCTTATATTGTCTAGCATATACCCAGATTAGATCTCAATTTCAAAATATTTGTCACACTACCAACATTCCTAACCTTTTAACTCAACAAAACTATGGTGATCTTGAAAAGCTTCTCTTAATGTATATATATATATCCAAAGGAAAAAAGAGTAAATTGTATTAAGAAGATAAAATTTACATTATAAAGAATGTGTGTGTAGACATGCATTTAGTCCCAAATATCATTAGTTGTCACCTATAGTAACAAAAGTTATGTTTTGTACGGTTCCCAAAAATATAAATCATTCTACTAGTCTTTCTGAGAAGAAGAAACAAAAATCTAGAACTAGCAACTTGGAGCAAAAATATACAAAATTGCCCCATAGGGAAACATAGTTATGTTGTAGTCCATAAGTGTCTCAAGAATGACCCATCCCAAAAAAATGATATTATGTAAAATGTCCCCTGTATGTCTTCAAAAACTACATACAGAAAGTGGCAAATGACTTGAGACATTGAAAACATGTTGTTCCCTTTGTTCTATAAAGGGTTTGTGATAATGTTCATGGCTCTGCCCATCCGAGAGTTCTAAGATGTGCCATTTCCCGTGATCCATTTGAGTTCCCTCTTTAGATAAGGAGTTTGTTGCACCATTTCTTTCCCTGTAAACATGGGTGAATAACAGGTTTGTAAATATATTTGAAATTAAAACGACTTCTTCAAGGATAGAATAAATATTTATGTTATGACACTTTTGAGTTTTCCTCAGCCAGTTGATGACCACCATTGAATCACCAAAAATATGAAGGCTTGAGATCCCCTTTTCCCCAACAAAAGTGAGAAAGATATTTAAAGCCATTAGTTATTCATAATTATTTGATCCCTAGCCTAGACCCCACTTTAATTTATAAAAATGTGTTGGGGAGAGATGTAGGACTCCCCCTCCTCCGCAATGTTCACCGTTGTCTTGGGAAGTCCCATCAAAAATAGCCCAAGGTCTTGAGATATCTATTTGTTCTTCCACTATCTACCTTGGGGGAGGAATATATTTCACTTGTGGGAAATGTGTTAGGATGGCTAAACTTTTGGCTACAATTAAATCGGGAAGCGAGTCCTTTTCCTTGAATATGGCTGCATTTCTAGAAATCCATATTCCCCATAGTAAGAGAAGGGGAAGAGCCTTCATTTTTTTGTTCCTATGGTTTTGAACCCAAAAATTCCATGCTTCTTCAATGGAAATCTCGTGCCAGTTACCATTTTGACCCAAAATAGGTGAGACAATCCGCCAAGTTTGAAGTGAAAAAGGCCATCCCAAAAAAAGGTGTAGAGAATATTCCTCATCCCCCTTGCAAATAGGGACCCAACTCGGCCCTTCATACCCCTGGATTTCATCCTATCCCATGTTGATATCATTTTCCTTAAGAGGCACCACATGAAAATCTAGCTTTAAGGGGGCATTTGACCTTCCAAATCCCCTTCCACCACCAATCAGGGACTTTTTGTTGGAGGATAGTCATCAGGAAAGAATATCCCTCTTTTGAAGAGTATACCCCAAAGGAACTGACTTGCCAAAGAAGTTCATCCTCATGATCATTTATTCTGATGTGGCTTATTTTGAGGGCATGGATATAATCATTCCAAGGAACTGTGAAGTGCTCTTCCAAATTCAGGGTGTGTGCATCTTTCCTCCCTTGACTCCAAATCGAATTTTTTTGATAATCCACTATCTAGTTTAGGTGAAACAAACCTTTCTCATGTAGGTCGTATATTAGGTTTTTGGGGAGTAAGTGTTGTCCATTGTTGTCCGTCTAGGGATCCCTATCAAGTTTGAGAGAGTTTCCTTTTCCTAACTTCCATGACAGTCCTTGACTAATCACATCAAGATATTTTACCAAATATTTCCACATGATGGAGCCATTTTGATGGCCTTTTTCCGGTCTTCTTATCCAATCCACCACTGATTCTGGACTGATATATTTTTTAATAAACACATTTGACCAGAGAGTGTTTGAAGTTATAAGTATCCACCATGTCTTAGTTGCAAGGGCAGTGAAGAAACTGTGTATATTTTTTAGGCTCCAACCCCCCAAAATCTTTGGCAGTGCCAGAGAATCCAATTTGATCAATGGAATCACAAAGCTCTCCTTATGTCCTCCCCATAGGAATTTGAAGCATAACTTCCTTATTTTCTCAAGATTTCATTTTGGGATCCAGGCCATTTATATCTAGTAGACTAGAATTGCTTCAAGGACTAATTTATCCATGATCAGTCTGCCTACTCTAGATAGCCACCTGAAGCTCCATGATTTTAGTCTTTTATCAAGTTTTTCTAATCGTCAATTCCAGTCCGCTTTGGTGTATAAATTTGGTTTTAGATGAAATCCAAGGTACTTTAAACCTTCATCAAGTGGATTTTCCAGATAAGGAAAAAGACCTTTGTAAAATTTAACTTCTTCTGGTTCCATTAGATGAGTAGATAGAGTGGATTTTGAGCTATTTACTAGCATGTCGGTAGCCCTGCTGAAAAGGTCTAGAATGGAACTCAACCTTTCAGCATCTCCCCTTAGACCACTGAAGAAGATTAGTACATCAACAACAAACACCGAGTGAGTGAGTGAGAGAAGATGGGTAAGAGGAATACCAGTAAAGGATCTGTTTGTTTTTTCTTCCAAAAGAGATCGGCTTAGTCCCTCGGCCACCAATAGTAATAGTATACGGGATAAGGGGCATGTCGAAGCCCTCTCTCGGCTTGGAAGAAAGGAGAGGTTGATCCATTTATGAGGACTACATAGGAGGCCGCGGATATGCAGCTCATGATGCAATTTATAAAAGGAAGACCAAATCCTAGATGAGTGAGAAGCATTCTCAAGAAGAGCCAGCTGACACAATCATATGCCTTAAAGAGATATGTCTTTAACACTGCCCCTTTTTTCTTATGTGTCTTTATGTTGTGCATGGATTCCTAGGAAACACCAATTTCTTCATGTATTTGTCTTCCTTCCAGAAATCCAAATTGTTCTTGAGAGATTGATTTAGAGAGGATGTCTTTTATTCGTCTACTTATGAACTTTGCAATAATTTTGTAGATACAATTGCACAGTGAGATGGGTCTGTAATCATCCAAGTTATCAGGGGCATATTTCTTGGGGATTAAAGTGATAAAAGTAGAATTAAAAGTGGGATGGATAAAACCATTTACCCTTGATTCTTTGATTACTTTGAGGAGGTCTGATCTTAATAATTCAAAAAAACCTACAAAAAAATCCATATACCACCCATCTGGACCCGGGCTTTTATCCCTTTGAAAACTCAGTAGCACTTCTTTTAGTTATGCTTCAAATACCTCTGCCATAAGTTCTTCATTTCCTCTTCTTCAACAAAACACGAGAACACTAGTGCCATATGAAGGACAGCATCAATGGAAACTCTTCTATCTGCTGAGTACAGGGATTTGAAGTGCGATGAACCCAACCTTGCCATATCTTCAAAAGAAGATAAAAAAAATTCAGATTGGTCTTTGATACCCCAGATAGTGTTTGTCATTTTCCTAATTTTTTCATATGCTTGGAAAAAAATTGTATTCGCATCACCACTGTGCAGCCAAAGTGCCCAGATTTTTTGTCTCCATTCTTCTTCTCTAACTTGTAGTAACTCTCTTATGTTTTTCTCCAAGGCTAATAGAGTCTCTTTTTGTAATTGATTGGCATATCCTCCTCTGATCGAACCATATAGGGATTGAAGAGAATCTTCTGTATGGATTAAGTCTTGTTATTTCTTCCACTTTCTCCTTTTTTCCCATACTTTTGTTGCTATTTTTAATTCTTTTCAATTTCTAGCGAATTGAATGATTGCCCTTTCTGAATGACTAATGGGCGACCAAACTTCCTTCACCAAATTTTGGAAGCTCTCCTCTTTTATCCAAGAAGAATTGAACTTGAAGGGTCTCGCCAGTTTTCTAGAATCTCCTACTATTTATGGGAAGATTGGTAAATGATATGACTCCCCCACTGTACCAATCCATTATCTGAAAAGAAAAGGTTCTTCCACCAACTAGATAGAAATCAGAAAATGATCCAGTCTCTCTGCAATATAATCATCTCCCAGTCTCTTATTTCTCCAAGAAGGGACAAGATTAATAGGTGAAATATCAATTATCCTTGCTTCATACAACTTATTAACAAAGAAATCAGAGAGAGAATCCACATGGGACCTTAGTCCCTAGGATTCAACTGCCCCAATAGAAATATTTAGATCTCTTCCCAAAATGAGAGAGGGGGCTTTCAGAAAATATTTTTCCAGGAAGGCACTCCAAAATTGGGGACATTCTTGGGAGGGACCATAAATATTTATGACTTTAAAGGATCTCCATAATTCTTCAACGGAAAAATTCATTCCTTGACCCCTTGGGAAACCCCAAGATTTTTCGAGCTTGATAATTTTTGTGTTCCATCCCATAGACAGACCTTCCAAGTGACTAGATGCATTTGATCCAAATAAATACAAGCCTTTTTGTAACCTTTCCAACATCTAGATGACCACCACCTCTTCCCCAAGGGTTTCTTGTAGAAAAACTACGTCAGGATGCAAGAGCTCCAGCAATCTTTGGAGGGCAAGATGATTTGAGGGGCTCGTCAGCCCTCTACAATTTAGTGAGAACACTTTCATTTGGGAGACCCTTCTGGGGTTGGAAATTCTCTAAGTGACCTAGATATAGAGAGTTGACGTCCATATTCCACATCAATGGTTGCTCAAGACTGAGCTTTTGAAAAGAAATATTTTCTTCCCCTCCCTTTGTGAGTAGATACCTGAGAAGGGTTTAACCCCAGACCCGACGGAGGAGGGATCAGACAATTTTTTGATGGAATTGAAAGGAACCTTAAATTATAGCAAATGGATTCTTCATCAAAAATCAAGGAGGAGTATTGAATTTGGGAGAAGGTAGGATGTTCACGGGGAGAAGGAGGGCGACCAAAGGAAATACTAGAAAGAGGAGGACCTGGGGAGTAAACCGTTGGAGATTCCATGGCATAAGGAAGGGAAGGGAAATTTTTTAACTTTTTCAAATCCAAAAAATTATGGGTGAAAGATTGTAAAAAATTAAAATTTACAGAGAAAGGAGTGAGGGGGGGCATACCCAAACGAGCTTCTACATCCTTTTTGAGCTGAAATTCATAATTTGCATTGACATCTTCATGCGCTTGATGATTTCCCTCTTCCTTTGACTCAAATGAAGTGGAGTCCTTTATCCCCTAGAGAGTCGAAGTTTCTGAATTTTTTGCCGACACCTCTCTCCATGCCCGGAATGTGGCCCTCAACTAAGGAGGAGGCGATGCCACTCCCCGCCCAGAAAAAAATAAAATGGAGGACCTTTGTCGAGCGGTCTACCCTTGAGAGGATCAATGCTTCAAAGGAAGAAGACAATATGCCACTTTGTGCCCATGCTTGTGACATTTGTGGCATTTGAAAGGAATGCCCTCATAATAAATTTCCTAGACAAAAATTAAGCCCTCACGAGTGAGCTCTAAGGTCTTTGAGAGACATTTCCTGATATTGAGAGAAACTAAGATCTGGGCCACCGTCATTTTCCCGGATGAGGCAAAAGACATGTCTACTTTCATGAAATTTCCAAGGGTATTTCCGATCTTCTCAAAGCATTTCCAGCTCCAGCATTCCGGCGCCAGACCAGGAAGCCAGACCCAAATTGGTAACTCATCGATCCACTCACAATTTACATCAAAAAAGGGGGACCATTCTTTCAAAATAAGAGGGATAAAATCCACACACTAGGGTTCCCCGAGAATCCTGCTCACGTCTGAGGCAAAGTGGAATTTTAACATAAACCATCCTTTTTCTAGAGAGTGTACAGATGGAAATTTAATCCCCAAGTCCTTCCACAAAGAGGATATCCAGTCTAAAAGAAGCTCTTGGATGAGATGCCTCCCATTTTCACACCCCACCACTTCCTTCTTTGCAAGGTCTGGGACTTCAGGTAACATGACAACGTCTACCAGGGCCAAGGAGCGTTGATGAGGAACTAGAGCTATGTCGGGAAGAGATTTCTTCTGCTTCAGGGACAAGGGTTCTCCAGAGAGGGGCTCTGACTCAAAGATGTTAGGTTTAAACCTTTTGGGTTGGGGAAGCAGAGGGGAACAAGGGGGAGGGTCATGACTGGTGGCAGAAGAGGAGGGTGGAAGGTCCAGGAAATCATTCAAGTTCAAAGAAGAAGGAAAACTTGGCTTCAGAAGGGAAAGGGAGGAAAAAAGTGGGCGATGGTCAGGAAAAGGGTTTACCAGGCTGGGCAGAGAAGAAAAAACCTCTAAAGTTTCTAGGTGACTAGAGAGAGGAAAGCATCCGAGATCCTGGAGCAACCGATTCTCTTCAAACCCATGAGCAACAGCCTGGAAAGGATCCTGGATGAAAGGAGAAGAATTTGAGCTCCAAGATTCTAAGGGGACCTCCGGAGAAGAAGGGGGGGTGTTCTCCCAAAGCACAGGTTCGACTTCTAAAGCACCAGAAACTCCACCAGCTTTGAACATATGTAAACCCAGGGGAGAAATTTGATATGGGTCCAACAAGGAGGCATCCCACATCCCTCCGACAGTAGGCGACAAGAACGGTGTGTCGATGTCAGAGGGCCTAAGAGATGGAAGATTCTAGATGAGTTGTCCATATTCATGATCAATATCGTAGTCGACCACCTCATCCATGTTCCTTTCCTCCAATGTTCCTAACTGCTTACAAACCAAAGAGAAAACTGTTGTGCACCTACTGTATAGTGGAAATATATGGATCCGCACTAAGGAGAGAAAAAAACCAAATAAATAAATTATATACATATATAAAGTTAACTAACATATTTCCATGCATGAAAACATGTAACGAGGCGATGTAATTAACCTCTTGCAGGTTTTCATGCTCAGACCTCGGCCCCCTCCTTCAATGCATGAAAACATGTAAGGGGTTGGTTACATCACTCCCATTGCAATTTTTCATGCATGGAGCAAACATAAAATATGTTAGTTTAAATTTTTAAAAGTTCTATGGATTATTTTTTATTTTTTTAAATTAGTTTTTTAACGGTTGTTAAAATTATATTTGGCTTTTTTTCGCGTCGGCTGCCTAGCAAGGGTTTGAAGAGGCTGACAGAACAGGTGTGAATCTTGTTGAGGTTCGCAGGCCCCTCCTATGGTAGGGTGTGAACCTCCATTACTCGCCCTTCTCGCATCCTTGGATCTGATCACTCTCGCAGGCTGCTTTCCTACAGGGAGCAAACTGCCCTCTCTGTCCAAACTCTGAAAAGAGTCGATCTGTGGTCGTTGTTCGCTGGAAAGGGATCGATCCCAAGCTTGTGGTGGAGGCGGTTCTCTTGCCGGAGTGTGGGTCGCCCGCTGGTAAAGACGAGCGCGGCCTGTTGAACGTGGAGCGGGCGTGGAGCTGGACGGCACCTTTGAGCTGTGGAAACGTTGCATGCATCTTCATTTCATGCTTAATCATTGCAACTTTGATTTGGTATTTCGTTCGTTTGGCTGCGCTAAGTCTGCAGGTCGCTTCAGCACGCCCCTGAGGCCTTCTCGGCCGCTAGTTCGAGTTGCAGCGTCCCCTCTATCCAATGGAAGCTCCAGGGGACCCCGATCCGCCCCCAGAAGTCCAGGCTTTCAGAAATATGGTAGCAACAGGTCCTAAGCGGCCGCCCTCAGCGTCCCAGCAAAAATTCATAAGGAAAATGGATTCCATCCCCACGGTGGCCCTGCCAGAAGAAGAAACGTGTAAAGCAGCCCTGAACCTGGCCAAGAGAGGTCTCATAGGCCAGTTTATGGGCCTTTGGCCTTCGCCTAAATTAGTGGAAGAATGGACGCAAAGGAACTGGAAACCCCTGACCAAAGAGGGAGTAAAAAGCTACTTTGTTGGAAAGGGCTTCTTCGTATTCGTCTTCGACAACACTGAAGACAGAGGATTGATCTTCAG